>JAAGKR010008549.1:5000-29061 GCA_011419295.1 Clarias macrocephalus | reverse complement strand
TGAATTGAACTAAAGTGAAATTACATTGAAAGTAGTAAATTGCTGCTAATAATGTCAACATACAGGTGCATCTCAATACATTAAAATATAATCGAAAAGTTGATTTATTTCCGTAATTCAATTTAAAAAGTGAAACTCGTCTATTATATAGATTCACTACACACAGTATGATATACTTCAAGTGTTTATTTCTTTTCATTTTAATGATTATGGCTTACAGCTAATGAAAACCCAAAATTCAGTATCTCAGAAAATTTTAATATTGTGATAAAGTTAAATATTGACTCATAGTATCACATGGTGTCACACTCTAATCAGCTAATTAACTCAAACACCTGCAAAGCTTTCCTGAGCCTTTAAAAGGTCTCTCAGTCTGGTTCAGTAGGCCACAAACGATCATTGCTAAAGAAGCTGGCTGGTTTACAGAGGGCTGTATCCAAGCACATTAATGGAAAGTTGAATTGAAGGAAAAAATGTGATAGAATTCAGATTATAAAATGCAGCCCATTCAAGAATTTGGGGGAGATTCACAAGGCATGGACAGTAGCTGGAGTCAGTGCTTCAAGAGCCACCACACACAGACGTATCCAGAACATGGGCTACAACTGTCGCATTCCTTGTGTCATTCCCAGTCACTGAAGAAAAACATATCCCTGCAGGAATTTTTGGTTGTGAAAATTATGATGTTAATTTGGCAGCATTACAGATGTTGGGACGCCATTGGTATTAGTTTCCTTCTTTGGTTGTATTTGCAGCATTGCAGCCATTCATTCAATATTATTTCAATGTCTAAGCAGAAAAAATCAAGTCAATCAAAAATATTTATTTATTTATTTATTTATTTATTTATTTATTTATTTTCAAGTGATAGGGCACTCAGTGAAGTGAGCCACCTTGCTACAACATTTGTTTTATTTTTAAAGACATAGAAACTGGAAAAATATACCATAAACACACACCATATGGTGTTTGCAGATTAGAATGTCAATGTGGCTGTTTTTAATATTACAGTAGAACAAAGATGAAGCTGAAGGTGAGATTATCAGCAGACAAAAATGCTTTGTACTGTACATTACAAAGATACTAATCGTGTAGTGAAAATTCATTAGAGATATTTCATATATTTGTTAAAAATCTGGCAGAGGTGGAGATGGGATTGGTGAAGCTTTTAATATTTTGATGCACATTAGGTATCTTCATACAATAATGCACTGCGATACATAAAATTATGCAGATACAGGTCAAGAGTTTCACACATTAGAATTGGGGCAAATGTGATCTCAGTAATCTTGACTTTGGCATGGATGTTCTGTAAGTGGAAATATAGTGATGGGGAAAATTCAATTAAGTTAAATTTTATTTCTAGAGCGCTTTTAACAATGGTCAATGTCTCAAAGCAGCTTCACAAAAATGAAAAGACAATTTATAAGAAAATAAGTGTGTATATGTGAGAAAAATGTGTCTAGATAATGAGATTGTCCCTGATGAGCAAGCCAAGGGTGACGGCGACAGTGGCAAGGAAAAACTCCCTGAGATGGCAATAGGAAGAAACCTTGAGAGGAACCAGACTCAACAGGGAACCCATCCTCATTTGGGTGATAACGGATAACAGGAATCATATAACGACATCATGTGTGTTATGCAGCTGAAAGTTCGATATAAGAAAATGGCTATACTGTTTCGAACTGGCTTTTAAAGCATAATACATACCTTGAGAGAAACTGGCTACAAACAACAGAAGAGCATATAAGGTATGACTTTGTTTAACTAAGAACATAAGGCTAAATAAATTTTCCAATATTTACTTGCCCGGTTTTGGTGAGACTTTGCCAAATTATATTCCAGGCTTGGCCACTAGGAGTTCTGCACAGTATTTTGTTCAAGTCATTGTTTTTGGTTTTTATCAAGGCTCATGAAATTGCTTTGCATGCTAATTATTTGTTTTGACTTTTTTAGCAATAAAGCTGTTTTTTTATGATACTGCCATCTCCATTTATTAATTGTTTATTTTATAATATGTGTTCAGTCCCTACCACAGATGCACTGGCCCATGGAGCGTCTAATTTATATTATTAGCTGGTCACGATTTTACCATTTTGAAGTTTGGGCCAGGGTGTGTGTGTTAGAGCAATCAAGTTAAAGTCAAGTCAAGTAGTCAAGTAGGCTTTTATTGTCATTTTAACTCCATACATTTCAGTACACAGTGAAACAAAACAGCGTTCAACCTGGACCAAGGTGCTACATACAAACAACATAAATTGATGACATAAATTAACAAAAACTAACTAGCTAACAAAGACACCTAATTAGCTGACTAGCTGAGACGAAACAGATTAACACTATAAATTTATCAAAAAAAGACAACATAAAATGTATGTGCAAATGGGCACACAAGAGCAACAACATGACACAATCCAATACTCTGGTATATAGGCGCTCCCACTTCCAACATCTATAAAGGTATAATTCCTAAAGAGTAAGTTTTAAAACACTGAACTTTTTTGTCTACTCAGTGTGCTTTATCTCCAAGTAACAAAACGTGTCCTAAAATAGATGCAATTATGCAAGATCCTGTTCAGTTGAATTACAGATGTCTTAGTAAAGGAAACAGGCAGCTAAGGTTGTCTTTGTATCCTCTTACACAGAGAATAGATGTTCTTAAACTGATGTCCTTACAAACAGCTTTTGTCTTGCAGGTAGAAGATACTAAGCAGGTTCTCATATGCAACCATGAGGTTAGGATTGTAAGTTTTAAAAAAAATTACTTTTAGGTAGAAGAAGTCTGGAGTAAATTTTGTTGTGTGCTGAGAAAAAAAAGTGTTTATATTACTGTAGTACAAAGGGAAAGGATGGTCCCTTTAGACCATGCTTTAACTTGTTTAGCAAGGAAAGTCCACTTAATAATTAATGTGTGTGTGTGTGTGTGTGTGTGTGTGTGTGTGTGTGTGTGTGTGTGTGTGTGTGTGTGTGTGCGCGTGTGTATTTGTGTATTTCATTGGAAATCTGCCTGTATGGCTTAGCTATAAATTGGCTAGACCTGCAATAATATATCAGCTCTCAGCTGCAGCTAGTGCTGTTCTTTCTATTTCTTTCTCACTGCATTCTTGCTAGCTTTAGCATGCACTCTGGACTTTGCATTATGCATGAGGAAGAACATTACGGCGTAGCAACCGCAATGACCAGCTCCTTGTTACATCAGTCATAAAGCTACCCTTGGCTGTGAGTTTAGCAGCTCTGCTCCATAGGTCAATAACTCATGCCCAAGGACCGTGCATTGCAAGATGGTCTACACATATTACTCCTCTATTACCACCACTTACAATTACCATTAGGCTAATGACTCACTCCCACTGACAAACCATCACTCACTCTCTCTGCATTCTCACTGCGGTTTGCCAGAGTGTATGCAGTGCATTATAGGGAGGAGAGAGAGAGTCTCATACTGATCACTTTGATTTGAGCTTGTAGTCTCTCATTCATATAGACATGATTTATTACGTTCTTATACAAGTGCTTGTGTAAAATGTAAAAAGCAAAAAGTGTTTTTCAATGTTTCTGTAATAATGCAACCCTCTGCACTTTAATACATTTTTATTTTCCATTTCCACCTTGATCTTATTAAAAATGGATAACACAGGATAAGAAATGACCTTCACCAAGGACACTCTTATCCCATTCTGCACTAATGAGAGTTAAAGTAAAACTTTCTCCATCCTTAACTACTACTCTGAACATTTATGTGTGTGTGTGTGTGTGTGTGTGTGTGTGTGTGTGTGTGTGTGTGTGTGTGTGTGTGTGTGTGTGTGTGTGTGTGTGTGTGAGAGAGAGAGAGAGAGAGAGAGAGAGAGAGAGAGAGAGAGAGAGAGAGAGAGGGAGAGTGATCTTGGACAGTTTCATTGTCTTTATTCCATTTAGACAAATCACTTCACTGCACTGGTCAAATGCCATTTGTGGCAAGCCAGAACCCTGCACTGAGAGAGCTAGGAAATCCTTTTATCACTCATACTATTACAAAAGCTGACATATACTTTTCTAACTCTGTGTTCTGTTTGGTTCTGTATGTCAAAAGACTCTCCCTCACCTCTTGCTGCATGACTTGAATGCAGATGTGCTAAAGTCTGCAGCCACTTTGTAGAAGTGTCAGGTCTTCCTAAAGCACTGCATATGATCCCTTGTAATCCTTCTTAGAGAATAAAAGTGTGCTCACCCCTTTTGAGTTTAGCCAGATCAATTCCTTACTACCAAGTTAGAAGCTGCAATTGAAAATAATCTCAAGGGAGTCCTATATGTGAGAAGAAAATGAAAGATGCTTGTTTAAATAGCACATAGGGAAAGTATATTTAATGCCAGGTTTGTAAATAAGCCAGCAATGTCAGTGTGATTCCCCAGGCAGTGTTCTGCTGGAAAGCGTCTGTTTTTTGGGGTTGTTACTTTGACATATCCCACCTAAACTGCCTTCACCAATAAAGTCGGCCCCTTTAAGATTTAATTCAACTGCTTTTAGCTTTGATTATTGCATGCAATATGGAAGCCATATCCTCACTAACAAGTGGTTCCTTATGGCCACACAGCTGTTTAGTTCCAACCTTGTGAGTTGTGATAATGCCCTTAGTTTCACTATAAAATATAGCTGTGTTTCTAGTATTAGTATTTCTTTTTACCATGCACCTATGAGAGAGCTGACCAGTGTGTGTACACACAAACATACAAACACGAAATAAAAGATGTTTTACGTGCACACACATGGTGACAGTGTTATAGTAAACAATACACAAGCGCACTGAGACTGAGCATGGGAGACAATTACCCACAATTCCGAGAGAGAGAAGAACCATTGGCTCAGTTGTGATCATGTAACACTCGACATCAAAACAAGAAGCGCCACATGATACTCGATGACATTTGGTACTCGTATATCAAGATTCGCTTGTTTTTCAAGTCAAAATTTATTAAAACTTTTTGCTTCTCTTGGGGAATGCTCGCAAACCGGGTTACTCGCAATCCGAGAGTCCACTGTAGTTGTTTGCTTGATGCAGGTCAATAATATTACCATTCTGAAGCAGTGACTTTTGTTTTGACTAGGCAACATACCTAAACGTTGTATCCCAAGGATACCCCTTTATGGCAATGTTAGAACCCATTGTTAAAAGCCAAAAAAATCATGTGTTATGTATGGCGAAGAACCTTTTCAACACAAATTTCTCTTTCTTTTCTCTTTTTTTAACATATATTTTCTCTCTTTTTTTACCTTTTCATTTCAACATATATTTATTATTTGTGCTGGCATTGTAATTAGTTATATTATATTATATTATATTATATTATATTATATTATATTATATTATATTATATTATATTATATTATATTATATATAGAGTTATATTGTGACATTTATGGGGCTTAAGTAAACAAACCCCCGGTGGTGTGCATCGTCTCTGTGAAAATCTTTAATCAGCTCAAGGTCCGAAATGTGCCGGGCCAGGACCCACTAGCACTCCAGGGGACCATACCATTCCCAGTTCCCTAGGTACTGGGTGCCTCCCCAGTGGTGCAATGAGACGAGATATGCAAGACTGTCAGCGCATTGGTCTGGCCAAATGACGTGACCATGTATTTATTCCCTGGTGGTATAATAAAGGTGGTCTTCCATACATCACCTTCCCTCATTCTGATCAGGTTATACACACAGCAAATATCTAATTTTGTAAACATCATAACTTTCTGAAGACACTCAAATGCTGCGGTTATCAGTGGTAATGGATGCCTGTCTTTCAGAGTGGTAACACTGATCCCCCAGTAATCAATGCAAGGATGGAGACTACTATCATTCTTTTTAACAATGAAGCTTTCTGTTTTAAAAACCCTCCCTCAGAATCTAATAAACTTTGGGAATGCAGGTCTATGGGTAAAGGGATGCTCAGAACTGAGATTTGGATGCCCTTTTTGCATGTGTCACTTCTTCCTCTTTTGTTTTGAGAGTTTAGCAGCTCTGCCAGAACTCCTTCCTGTCATATCTTGACAGATGGAATCCCCTTGGGCCGTGTTTCAGCTGTGTGTTACTAGTGTTAGTATTTTTTTCCCATGCAACTTATGCACCCTGTTATGTGTGTGTCTGTGTGTAACATACAAACACAAAAATAAAGATGCTTTACGCACACACATGTAGTGACAACATTATAGTAAACAGTACACGTGCACACGGATGTTGACTATACGAGCGACGCACGGGCACTGAGCCCGAGCATGGAAGACGATTAGCCATAATTCTGCAGCATAAGAGAGAGAGATGAACCATTGGCTCAGTTGTGATCACGTGACACTTGGTGTCAAAACAAGAAGCTCATGCATGCCACTTGGTACTCGTATATCAAGACTTGCTCATTTTTCAAGTAAAAATTTATTACAATTTAGCCTTCTCAAGCAGTGACTTTTGTTTTGGCTAGGCAATGTACCTAAACGTCGTATCACAAGGATACCCCTTCATGGTAATGTTAGAACCTAAGAGCAATGGCTGCTTTCAGACGGGCAATGTTCTCTCCCACACTGCAAACCTGCTTCAGTACATTTTTTCCTGATGGCAAAAGGTTGAAGAATGTATGTGTGTTATGTATGGGCAAAGAAATTTGCCACAGCATACAGAGCACTATCGTCATACGAACAAACATCCAAACCGAAAGCCAGCTAATGTGAGTATGTCCAGGAGCTTTTCCAAACTTGCCAAGCCAAGCGAAGTGAGTTTATGTTTTTTTGTATGCTGAGGTACGTACACTGTACATAGTTCTGTACACTGAACACACAGTCACAACTTTGACTGCACAAGTCTAATCACAAGTTGATTATCAGCTTGACTCAGGAGCTAATTAATGAATATCCAAAGTGACATTCATTCATTCTTGTATTCAGTGTCAAACTAATGTCCACACATCAACCGAGGAGTTTGTCAGACTTAAGTAGACACACAGCCAGGACTGATTGACTCTAAAGCAGCGTTGCCTAGCAACCAAGGTTGTAGGTGCCTGGGGATTTGCCTGACCCACTATCTACAGCATTACAATGTGTGTATAAAGTGAGATTGGTCATCCATGATGCTTTCCTTTGCAGATGCAGTGTGTGGTGTAAATGTCTAACAGTGGGGGATAGAAAATAGGCGTTTCTCAGTCTTCTCGGGATAAAGCCAGTGTTCAGGGATCAGTTAAGATTCTCCACAAAGTACTTTTGATTATCTCAGTGGTGGAGGCATTAATGTTCAGTCGGGAGTGGTTCTTCAACAATTATTTAGCTTTGTTCATATTCATAAACAAGCTATTAGTTCTACCATTCCGTTTGCCCCTGCACCCGCTCTCTGTACACTGACTCATCATTCTTGCTGATGAGACCGACCACAGTAGGTGAACTTTATGATGTGGTTTGAGCTGTTAATTGTTGACTCTGCATTCGGTTTTCCTCACACCAGCTGTGGTAAGACACAGTACCTGGTCGTTGGCAGGAGGAAGGAGTCCTTCTGCACTGAGGCAAGCATAGATGTTGTTTTAGTGCATCTGTAAGAGAGGCAGTCTGGGAAAGTTTGGCTCTGTGTTCTTAGCTCTGCTTTATCACTTACTCTGAAGGTAGCATCTCAGGATCTCAGCAGTGATCGCACTCCTGAATTCATCCATAGCTTCTGGTTGCAGCGTGTGGCATCATTGATGCACATGCTCATGTACAATAGCTAGTCACTCAAGCCATGTACTCCTCCAACTTAGTGGAGTTACCATTTGGTGCAGCTTTCCTGAACATGTGCCAGTCAGTAAGCTCAAAACAGTTCTTCAGTTCATCAATGGCTCCTTCTAGCCAGGTTTTCACCTGTCTTAGAACCAGTTTGAAGCACCTGATGAGCATTCTGTATGCAATAAAAACAAAAAGGAGTCATCTGTAAAATCTCTTCACCTTGTACTATATTGAAAAAAAAATTCTGTTAACTCAGAACAAGACTACCCTATCCATCTGAACAAAATCCGCAAAATCTGCAATCACTGAGCCACATGACAGTCTCAAAATTCATGCTGAGTAGTCTGTAGCTGTATGTAGTCTAGTCTATTGTTCATACCATAAGTTGAATAACAGGACGGATGGAGGAGCTAGTCAGCTAGCTTTTCTCCTTAGCCTAGCATTGACTTCCACTTGCTTGCTGTGCTTCTGCCTTCCCACACACGTCTTGCAAGGTCCTTTCCCAAGAGCCATTAGTCAATACAGAGGACTTGGGGGCCTGGTCCTCACAGCAAGTCAAGATCAGGTAGCTTCCCTTCCGGTTCATCATGCAGGTTAGTTATTGTGTTGTTCCTCTTATTTAACAATGTCTGGTAGAAATAGGCACAAAAACTTATTGATGCACAAATAAGCATTATTTTGGATCCAGACTAGCCGCCTCATGCTGATACCGCACTGCCATCTTTGATCTCAAGCATCTGTTAGATGTGCTGAACAAACAAGTCCAATCCATGGATGCCCCACCTTATAACTTACAGGACAGATACCAGCAGATACCGCTGTGCACCTTCAGAGGTCTTGTGGAGGTCATCCTGCATTACATTAGAGCTGTTTTGGCAGTTCCTACACAATATTAGCCAGCTGGTATCATGCACTGAGGTAATATTGTCACATATTAATCATATTGAACAGCAGCCACAAAAATCCAAGCGGAAACTAGAGGACTAAAGCTATGGCTAAGCCACAAAAATAATGCTAATATTAGTATAGTAGTATAGGTGTATATCTGTCTGTCTATCTATCTATCTATCTATCTATCTATCTATCTATCTATCTATCTATGTAGCTAGCTAGCTAGAAGGACAGACAGAAAAATATTAACTAAGATATACTGTATATGCTCAGATATATAACGAGATACATATGTAAACTGCTCTGGATAAGGGTGTCTACTAAATGCTATGAAAAATGCTGATGTGTTTTTGCAAAAAATATATATTAAGGATATTGATATATTTTTGCTATTACTTTGTTCTGTTTATCCTGATATTACTGTATGGCATTATCCTTATCATAAGAAAAAGCAGCAGTACTTGCTTTTTAAGATCTTGCTAACTAATAACAAGAAATAAAGTTGTTATTTATTAAGTTCAAATGTATTATTTGCTTTAGAGTAAAGGTCACTTTAGGTTTGCATTAAACCTAGATGGTGGCATTAGTAAACATAATTAAAACACATTTTGTGCTTTTTTGTGGTGTCCTATAACAGGCTTGCTTTTGGCCTTTAAGATCATTCAATCGAGGTCTTTAGAAGAGCTCATAAAAACACATAAAAATGCATGAGGTAAGACGTTGCAATTACAAACAAAGCTAACTTGGGCGACAGACTTAACGATAATGACACTGGAATATCATTAAACAATCATAATGAGGAGAGCTAAAGGGCTTCTCTTAAACGGAACACCTTTGATTAGATTCTAGGCTCTGTAACTTTGCTTAGATAATTATATTAGTGTTATTATTTTTTTCCTCTCTGGAAATGGGTTTGGTCATTTTAATACCTTAAGTATTATGTCGCTAATGATTTTAGATAAACATTTATATTATTAATTAGCCCATCTCTGCCTCCACATGCTTTAGGTATCAGGTTCTTCCTCAGGGATAAATAGGCTGAAAGTGAAGGTATAGATTTTCAGAGTGATCAGTGACCATGATAGTTTAACAACAATGGAGCATCTGGAAAACAGTAGAAAGCACATTTATGTATAGAAAATGTTGATTTATATGTTTAAGAAATTTTGGATAGCTACTAAGGATCTTTATAATTTAACAATAAATTGTACTGTAGATTATAATATCAGGTTATAATGGTCAGGTTGAGTGGCTGATGTTTTATATGATGCTTTTGACCTACATATTGCACTCACACTGGGTTTATATTAATCACCCTCATAACTAGGGAACTATCTCTATTAGTTACACTTATTTTAAATTGATGATGTCCTGTGCTTAAATTTTTAGGGGGTGAAGGTTTGGTATAGCAAACCTACTGAAGGGCTTAGCTCACAAACAGTGGGCAGTGGTGGCTCAGTGTGTTAAGGCTCTGAGTTACTGATCAGAAGATTGGTGGTTCGAGCCCCAGCTAAGCCAGGTATTTGGGCCCTTGAGCAAGGCTTCTGACACTGTTTGCTCCAGGGGTGCTGTATCATGGCTGACCCTGTGCTCTGATCCGAGTTACGCTGGGATTTGTGAAAAAAGAATTTCACTGTGCAGTAATGTATATGTGACAAATAAAGGCTTAAATTAAACTGCTGGAACTTTACAATTCTATACCGTTAAAGTACAAATTAAGGTACCACAATCAGTAAATGTGAGTTTAATTTGTGGTTATTATCTACAAAAAAGCGAATGTCCCACAGAATGCAATAGTTAAACAATTTAAAACCAACAACAACATAAGAAACTTTAGAAAATAAAAAGAAACATTTTAAGAACTGAATAAAATGAGAATTGGTCAATTAAACAGCCATTTGGTTCTATATTTGCAAATCCCTAAAAATAAATAAATAAATCTGATGGTGCAAGATGTTTTAAGTCTTGTAACTTCATCATTGTCAACAGCGATTCTGGACTTTGAAAAAGCAGATAGGAAAAGGAATTACTTACACCATAACCAGGTACCCAGCTCCATTCAGCTGACTTGCTGATGAGCACTATCGACAGTCGCACATAGTTACACTCATGTGTAAAAGTTAGCATCCACTCTTTAAATTACATGTGTTTTTGTGCAAAAACATGAAAACCTAATTTGATCATAGTGGGTCTAGGTATTAGGCAAATGAAACCTCAGACAAATAACAATATATAACTTTTTGTTGCAATTATTTATTTAACCAAAATGAAACAAAAAAGAGGCCAGCACAGTGGTGTAGTGGTTAGCACTGTTACAGTGAACCTTCAGGGTCCGGGTTCGATTAACAGATTAACTCTCTGTGCTTGGTGTGTTTCCTCCGGGTACTCCGGTTTCCTCTAAAGTCCTGCAGATTAGGCTAATTGGCATTCCAAATTGTCCGTAGTGTGATGAGTGTGTGTATGTGTGTGCCCTGGGATGGATTGGCATCCTGTCCAGGGTGTACCCCGCCTCGTGTCTAAATCTCCTGGGATAGGCTTCAGGTTCCCGTGACCCTGAATACAGGATAAAGCGGTATAGACGATGAGTGCATGACAGCTTACAGAGGATTTAAGAGGATAAGTTGGAGTGAAATGTTGCAAATCGTCATTCCTTGATTAATTGATCATCGGCAAGTTTGCAGACTTCTATAAACACAAAAGTTTTTTAGCAGTTTGCTGGTCTGGGCAACGGTCTAAGAAATGACAAGCCATGTCAAGCATTGGTAAAACGGGTAAAACACTGTGCTGTTGTTTTGCAGCCACACAACCTGGGCACTTTAAGCAGTCATCTACCTACTGTACTATACCAAAGTTGAATGACCTCCACAGGCACTCATTTTGCTGAACCCCCCCCCCCTCCCCATCAAATGAAAAAAAATTTAATAAACACTATTATGACGACTATGCAGACACTACAAATTCATTATGTATATATGTTGCAATGTAAAATGTAATCCTTTAAACATGTTTAAGGAACTCCTTTTCTCTAATAATCAGCCACTGTTTCTCTCCTCAATATTTTTTTTCCAGGTGTTTTTTTTTTTTAAAGAACCTGAACACTCTTCACCCCAATTGCAGTCCATGCACGGAGGACAGGCGAGAGCACTTGTCAAGTCGGGAAAAGAGAGAGAACAAGAAAGGAACATGAAAGTGTGAGAGATGTTCTCTTTGAAGTCACACCTGAGACCTGAGAGCATCAGGGTGGAGCTTTTCTTTCAGAATGTGTCATGCTTTTTCCATTCTTCGTACTTTTCTCTGGCAAAAACATGTGCAAAAGGAGGGGGATGATTTCAGGTTAAGCATGAAGTTTATGGGATTAAAAAATCTAGAAACATCACTGCCTTTCAAACCAAATAAATACTGAGAAACTTTACCATCCCCCTAGCCAACAACAGCTATAGCTATAGACCTTTTACACCTGATCTTACGATGACTGTCCTCTATGATCCTGCCCACAAGTGTAGGTCAAAAGGGACATTATTTACCAGATACCAGTGCCAAACCGCATATACAAAACCAGTTATGGTCGCACTTTCAGCAAGAAAAAAACAATTCAGTACAATTAGCTAGTAATTTAGAAACTTGAAATATCAGTATTTCAGTAAATGTATTATCTGTACATCATTTTATTAAGTGTAAAGCACAGCATATTCAATAGCATTGTCTCATTTGCATCAATGAGCTAATGCTATCATTAACAAACACCACAAATCCCAAGGGGATCACATATTTGTACACCATTTGTCTTAATCACATTATGATAACAAATCAACATCTGCAAAATAAATCTCCTTATTACCTTCTTCATCCATTTTTCCACACTTTTTGTCTTTTGAATAAGTTATGAATACCAGCAAAACTGCATAAGAAAATAATCAACAGATCGGAAGCTGTCAAATGCTACGGTGCTCTTATCAGTGTGACAATGCATCAAGTGATCTTCATGTTATGGCTTTGAAATATATATATAATGTAATCATCAACAACACATAGTATCCTCATTATGTCAGTTAATGGAACTTCTGGCATTTACTGTCTGCAAAAGTTCTATTGGTGATGGACTCAATACCTATGAAAATTATCTATGGCTTCTGTGTGTTACATGTCTGTGGTCTTTAAGGAAGAATAATGACTGGAAACTTCAAGGCGCAAGAACCTTTGTGAAAGCCTTGAACATGTGTAGCTCAATTCAAGCACTTTAATCTATAAAATCAGTACTTGAAATAAATGGAGGAATAATGTCGCTGTAAAAAGCTTGTTTTAGGCCTTTAAAAAAACTGTGTAATGGTAAAAACCATTGATTGGAGTTCAAATTCCAGCTCCAAACCTTCGCCTACAACAAATGTACAAAATGGTTTTGTACCCTGCGATGGATTTACACCCCGTTCAGGATGTAAAACACGTAAGGTAAGGTATGCACACACATACTACAGAAACACTGTGCTGTTGGGAAATGTCTTTAACAAGGAACCTGTCTAACGAAACTTGTATGTACGCACGGTAAGTGGAATAAGGAAAGGAGCAAAAGCTAGATTTACTTGTGTTGCGTGTATAATATGCAGTATAACTATCTATATAACCAACTAACACATATCCTAATACCTTAAATTAAAGTCTGCAAATTGTGAAGTTTAAAATAATGAGACTGGATTGACTCCCCAGATTGTTAGGTTTAAAGAGAGGGAAGAATTGATTGAAGTGCCTGCCACGTCTCAATACGCCTACTGGCCTGCTCTGGTGAGCTTGCCGGCCAGAGGAGACAGTAAGCACACACACGTACACACAGCACGCATGAAGGTGGTGTCTGATGTTCTCTGTTTATTAACAGCAAAGACAGATTATTTAAGTCTTGAGCCAAACACCTTGTGTCACGTACATCTGTTACTTCAAAGAGCAAAGGTAATTAACATGTTCCCGGGGAGAAGAAAGAGAAGGGAAGTTTTTACAGACAACCGGCAGCAAGCCATAGGAAGTGTTGCCGTAAAAATGAGGATGAAGAGGGAGAAGCCTTGGGATCAAAGAAAGAGGGAGAGAAAGAGACAGCAATAGAAAAGAATGGGATATAATATGTTTCAATCAAAAACACTATCAGGATGTATCAGAAAACCCTCACACAAATTGATCAACAATTTCCTGTAAATGCTTTTTTCAGGATAGAGAGATCACAGCAAAAGCGAGCCTGATATTCAAGCATTACTTTTAAACATTTACTTTTAAAAACTAAGTATATAAATAAAAGTGCAAGCTGTCTATTACTGCATTACTCCCAATACATTGTACAAAACAAGAAGATAGAGAAATAAGAAGAAATTTGAAAATAGATGCCCGTGACCCATGTAGTGAACCCTTCTGTGACTGGTTGGATGTACAGCATGCAATGATTAGAAACAGCCTGTGTTGGCCAAAGATGAAATACTGCAGGTCCCTGAATCTGGGTCATTATCCATCTATACGGAAAAAAAAAATGTCGCACACTCTAATATTTTGTTGTATTGCCGTTAGCTCTATATACTGTACGCATTCACCATGGCATTTGACAACCTTATGCAATTTCACAACATTTATTTCCACCCAGGACTGCAGAACCTATTGACTGAGACCTTATATTGATGACAGGAGAGTTAAACCACTCTACAACCTCTACAAATCTACAAACCACTCAGTCTTCTCTAACATATCTTAAATACTTTCAATAAGGGTTAAGGTCAGGAGTCTGTGATGACCTGTTCACGGCTTAAAATAATTTTTAACCACTGTGTCGACCTTGGGGTCACCTTCTTTTCTCAGGGAAGAAAAAAAAATCCATTGTTGAATAACTTGGTCATTGAATATGTTGAGGTAATTTTATTGCCACGTAACATTGTTATGACCAGTTTAATCATCCCCAGATCATAACACTACATCCAGTGTCTTGTACAGTGGGCAGTATGCAAGCTTTCCCTGATGTGTCAATCACTCTGGAATAGGGCCAATATGCACTCATCCAGTCTTTGTGCTTCCTTGCAAATTGAAGCCTTCTTTCTGATTAACCAACAAAGTGCTTTTCTTCACAAGAAGTCCCAATCTTGTGAGTTTTGGCCTCATTGTGCTTGTAAAAATGGTCTTAATTTCACTATTAAAGAGCAATATAGTCCTTGCTTTCATTTTTGTAAGAAAGTGGATTTTTGGGATCAAGCCTTCTTTAATGCGGAGTTCTGCAGATAAAACATGTGCAGATGTAGTGTGGGCATCTCTTTTCGAAAGCGCTACACGTAGTATTCACACGCGCCTACACCAAATAGCTGATTGCAACTGTTTAAAGTATAAATATAAATATAATACATACACCAAATATATACATCAAAGATAAATAGTATAAATAGTTGTATTGGATGGATGGATGGATGGATGGATGGATGGATGGATGGATGGATGGATGGATGGATGGTTTTGCCTATGTGATGCCCAGCAAGTTGGGTGACCAGATACAATAGATCTGGGGATGATTAAAAATAGTACATCAATTATAAGAAAAAAAAATTGGCAAGGGACCACTTTGTGGAGAAAACTGGGGAGGTTGTTAGGGTTGTGAGTTAAATGCAAACTGACAATACTCAAAACGACTTGGATGAGAAGTAATGCTTTTGGTCACTTACTATTGATTAAGAAAACCTTACACTAACACACTAAAAAGTGCTTATTGTTATGTGAAAAGCAGCAGAAGTACATATTAAACATATTGCATGTACCTCAAGAAGCTACATATGAAGCTGTAATCAGAATGCATAAATCATGAAGATGAAAAGTTTGACAGTAAAATGCGATAAATGTTATTTCCAGGAGTCACATTTTGGCAAATTACTATTCTTTGTGACACACATTATTACAATATAAGCTGTGCAAATCAGCAGTTGCTGAGAGTAAACGAAGTGGATTTTTGTCTGATAATTTTGAAACCGAGAAAATTATGTTTACACTCTGTTACTACTATTGTAGTTATGCCAGCATTAATGGTAGAGCTTATTTGCAGTGCTTATCCTCTGCAATACATTCTGTGAAATAGGAAACTGTGTGATTTAGATGTTGTTAAAACACCATTTAAAATAGTTAACAAAGCTATAATAATGCGGTAAAGTTAGTTTGTAGTGTATTCTTTTGTTTCACATCCAAATCAATATTTTTCCCCTCTTGCTCCAGCTTTCAGCTGGATTGGTGCAATCTGATAATATAAAAATGGGGGGAAGCACAGATACAGCAATACACCGCTCTAAAGATGTCTGAAGTTTATGTTATATGAATAAGTTATATGAACAAGTTATATGTGCTGGGTTTGGGACGTTGTTGGGTTCAATGCATCTGCTTTTGTTTGCTACTCTTGTTCTGCAATAGGATTGTTGTAACCTTATGGGACAAGTATACTGTATATGCAGTCAGCTAATGCATGAATGGACCTTAAATGGGGCATATCAGCATTATTATAAGAAGATGCAGTCAGCTACCCCAGTGAAACTAAAACTGGTAGAAAAGGAAGCTGACGATGCTGCAAACATGCATTTGCATTGTTTATAATGTTTCTCATGATCTTCAACAATCTTTGTAATTACAAAAGTTTTGTGTGTAACAAACGTCTGCACTGTTTTCCTTGATTTAATTTGATGCCACTTCTTTCTGTTTGACTTACTACAATTGGAGCACAGGTTTAAAAACATTTTTGTAAATAATACATTTAATAAGAAATAACTCAACCAACGTATTACTGATACTAAATTGCATAATGGATTTAATGCAAAATACAATTGCAGGCTGATTTATACATTGTGCCAAAATAGTTGGAGGTGGAATTATAGTTTTTAGAAAAATTGCACAAAGGTTGCATTTATAGAACTAAAACAATTTTGATTAAATATTTCAGCATTTGTGCTTTTCCACATCATTGTAAGCCAAAGAACTCATACATAGATCAAACAAAATTTGCAAAACATCTTGCTTCATTTAAAAACTACTAAAATTAACTTATCTTATTTTGCTATCGATATTTTCAGACATTCCAACAATCAATTGGATATAATCATTAGAAACTTCTTTTGGAAACATTACTTAACACAAATACTGTATGTCCAAATAGCATATGTCTCATGGACTATACTTCTGTACATCCACACTCAATTAAATTTAGGAATGAATGTAGTTTTTAGATTATGTATAAGCCAGATTTTAACAATTTGAAACATTAAAGTTCATGTAAAACTGATAAAAAACAAAAATTTGACATATTCATTTCTATATCTATACTGCTTTATCCTGTCGTTGGAGGCATTGAGCCTATCCCATGACTTGAGGCATGAGAGGAGGGAGGGGGCTACTGTATAAGATGAAAGGTGGGAGGGAGGAGGGAGAAGGGAGGGAGGGAGTGTCTATCTACACAGTAGCCCCCTCTCTCCTCTTGTCTTACTTTAGCTTCCATACACACACACACACACACACACACACACACACACTGTACAGAGCGGGCGATTTATTAACAGTTTGTGAGAAATGGCAACTCTGAATGAGAACACCAGATTGTCTTAACTGGTTTGGTGATGAAGTAGCTGATGGATGTTTGTAGCGGAATGAGTCACACAGAGAACACGGGGAAACGCAGACCAGGAGAGGAGACGAGATGAGACGAGACGAGACCAGGAGTAACTTTTAGCAGTTAGGTGGTGGAGTCTGTTGTCCATTGAAGAAGTCAGACACCGAGTGAATGTGGTGTATTTATGGTGTGCTGTTAATGTGGACCAGGTGTGCGTGTGATTAGAATTTGAGTGATTGTGAACGGAGATTGGGGGTGGAGCCTGGTATTTCCGTGACAGAACCCCCCCCCCCTTCACGGACCGCTCCTGAGGGCCCCAAAACACGCCGCCGGGGTGGACGACCTCTTCCCCTGGGAGCTGGCATTTGTGGATGTTGCTGGTGGAAATCGCTAAGGAGATTCGGGTCGAGGATGTCTTGGCGAGGGACCCAACTCCTTTCCTCAGGACCATATCCTTCCCAGTCCACAAGATATTCAAGCCGACCACCTGGACGACGGGAACTCAGGATCTCCCGTACAGCATAGATTGTTCCCTCTTCCATGTCTAGCGCTGGGGGAGGTTCATCAGCGGAGCGAGGCTCTGTGGAAACAGGGAAAACAGGAGAGTGATAGGGTTTTAAGAGTGAAACGTGAAAGGTGGAATGGATCTTGTATGTGCGTGGAAGACTTAACTTGTAGGTGACGGGATTGATCTGGGAAAGAATGGTGAAGGGGCCAATGAATCTGGGACTCAGCTTTTTACAGGGTAGCCAAAGACGAACGTCCCGTGTGGAGAGCCAAACTTGTTGTCACCGCGGGTACATCAGATGGCGCTCCATTCCAAGGAAAGAGAGGTGGTTGATAACCGAGTACGCACTGGAAAGGGGTGAGACCTGTGGAAGGTTGACGGAGGGAATCCTGTGCATACTCGGCCCAGGCGAGGAATTGGTTCCAGGAATGCTGACGATCATGACAGAAGGTACGGAGGTATCTGCCTATTTCCTGGATCTTACGTTCAGTTTGACCGTTACTTTGCGGGTGGTATCCAGAAGATAGGCTGACGGTCACATCTAGAAGTTGCAAAAAGGCTTTCCAGAATTTTGAGACAAAATGGGGTCCTCGATCAGAAACAATGTCCTCTGGTATACCATAAACTCTAAAGACCTGGTTAAACAGAGTTCCGGCCGTATCCTTGGCGGAAGGAAGTCCTTCTAAGGGAACAAGATGGCACGACTTGGAAAATCGGTCAACTATCACCAGGATGCAGGTGTATCCCTCGGAACAGGGGAGATCCGTGACAAAGTCCACTCCTAGATGTGACCAGGGACGCTGGGGGACAGGAAAGGGTAACAGTTTTCCAGTGGGCAGGTGCCTGGAAGATTTTGTAATGGCGCAATCCCGACATCCTCTCACGTACCTTCGGACATGCTCGGACATGTTGGGTCACCAGAAGCGTTCTGCCAGTAGTGAGAGGGTTTGATTGGCCCCAGGGTGACCAGTGCCCAGAGAGGAGTGTGTCTGGTGGAGGAGAGCGTCTCGCAGTGAGGTGGGGACAAAGATCCGATGTGCAGGGCATTCTGGTGGAGAGGGTTCAGAGCGTGTGTCTTGCTCAATCTGCTCTTCTAGACTCCACTGAATCAGGGAGACGAACAACGTGGAAGAAAGAATGTTTTCAGGGACTTCATGTTTCTCCTCCAATTCGTGGGTACGGGAGAGAGCATCTGCTTTGATGTTCTTGGATCCGGGTCTGTAAGAAATGGTGAAATGAAATCTGGTGAAAAACAGTGCCCATCTGGCTTGTCAGGGGGTGAGGTGTTTGGCCTCTCGCAGATACTCCAGGTTGCGGTGATCAGTCAAAACTATAAACGGATGTAGAGTCCCCTCCAACCAATGTCTCCATTCCTGAAGGGCGAGTTTGATCGCTAGGAGTTCTCTGTTTCCAATGTCGTAGTTTTGTTCGGCCAGTGTGATTTTCCGGGAAAAAAAAGCACACGGATGGTACTGAGGAGGAGTCCCCTGCTGCTGTGACAGCATACCCCCAACCCCAGATTGCGAAGTATCCACCTCAACCAGGAAGGGTTTATTGGGGTCCGGAAGAACGAGGATGGGAGCAGAAGTGAATGCCTTTTGTAGAGATTGCATGGCTTGAGAAGCGTCAGGGTTCCAGGAGATGGTCTTAGGTTTGCCTTTCAGGAGATCTGTGAGTGGAGAGACTAGGGAGCTGTAGCCGCGAATGAACCTCCTGTAAAAATTAGCAAACCCTAAAAACCATTGCAGCTGCTTAATACTAGTGGGGACAGGCCGGGTTCGAATAGCCTCCACCTTCCTTTCGTCCATTCTGATGCCTTTGTGACTGATATGATATCCCAGAAAATGGATGTCATACGGATGACTGATGGAAAGCATTTTTCGACCTTTAAAAACAACTGGTGGCTTCTGAGTCTCCGGAGAACCTCGGCTACATGAATGCGATGCTCCGACTCGTTCTTCAGAATGTCATCAATATACACCAAAACGAATCGATTTAGAAACGGTCGGAGCACCTCATTCATGTAGCCCTGGAACACGGAAGGGGCATTGACTAAACCAAATGGCATAACCCGATACTCATAATGGCCGGTTGGAGTAATGAAAGCTGTTTTCCATTCGTCCCCCTCCTTAATTCTGATGAGATTATAGGCACTCTGAAGATCCAGTTTTTTTTTTTATGTATGCCCCTCGCAGTTGTTCAAGGGCAGCTGGGATGAGAGCAAGGGGGTGATTTTATTTAGGACCCTATAATCTATACAGGGGCAAAGGTCCCCCCCCCCCTTTTTGGCCACAAAAAAAAAAACTGGAAGCCGCAGGGGAAGTAGATGGTCTAATATGCCCTAGACGGAGCGCCTCCTTGATGTACCCTCCCATGGCTCTTTGTTCAGGAATGGAGAGTGAATAAATCTTACCCTTGGGCACTGGTTCACCTGGGAGGAGATCAATAGCGCAGTCCCATGGTCGATGAGGTGGTAGCTGCGTGGCTCGTCGAGGGAAGAAACGTCCTGGAAAGAGGAGTAGATCTTGGGGATGGTGGCTGACGGTCCGACCCCTGAACTCTCTAGCAAAGCGGTAATTACTGGAAGGATGGGTTTTGCCTGGATGCAATGTTCTAGGCAGGTGGATCCCCACTTTAGGATGTCTCCGTTGTCCCATGAGATCACTGGTTGATGCTCGGCGAGCCACAGACATCCTAGAATTATGTCAGAGGTGGATCGCTCCAGAACGAGGAACCTGATGTGTTCAGAGTGGAGCCATCCTACTGACATGACGGACCAATCCCCCCCCCCCCTGCACCAGTGATGCAGCAGATTTTGAATTGTGTGGGGTTAAGATGTAAGGGTATCCTGAGTCGATGACACAAGGTTCGGAGATGAAGTTGCCGGCTGACCCAGAATTCAGGAGAGCCCTTACTGTAACAGAATCATCAACCGTATCAAGTTCAACACTAGTGGTCAGAGGAGTCATGTGTTCACATAAAGAAGTAAGATTGCTCACCAGAGGACGAGGCGGACGTCGGGGATATGTCAGGCGCACATGTCCCTTCTATGCACGGCGTTGTCTCAGCCGGCGTTGTCTCTCCGCGGGGGTTAAACTGGAAAACGATTGTTGATCCACCTGCATGGGTTCTGGAGCCGATCTCACCTCATATGACCGGAGAACTGCGGGTGATCTTCGGCTCCCGGCTGCTTCCTCAGTGCACTCTCGTAGACGGCCGGCGACTCTGATTGCTGTGCGCGTGAACTGCTCCAGTCCAACTGAGTCATCCTGAGCCGCGAGTTGCAACCTCAGACGTGGATTGAGTCCTTGACGAAATTTTGTCAGGAGTGCTGCTTCGTTCCACCCGCTGGCGGCTGCCAAGGTCCTAAAAGTCAAAACATAGTCATTAATGTTGCTGTTACCTTGACTCAGCTTGAACAGCTTCTCTCCGGCGGTGGATTTATCAGCAGCTTGCATGAAAACTTCCCAGAAGTAGGTAACGAAATCTTGGAAATCGTGCACCACATTGCCATCTTGTTGCCAGATGGCCTCGGCCCACTGTAATGCTTTGCCCGTATGGAGAGAAATGATATATGCAATCTTAGATCGGTCAGAAGGGAATCTGAGAGGCTGCATTTTGAAAGTGAGAGAGCACTGAAGCAGAAACCCGTTGCAGTTCTCCGGTTCGCCACCGTAGGGCGCTGTCGTCGCCATGGGACTGGCTTGCATGGAAGGAGTGGGAGAAGAAGAGGTTGTTGCCAGAAGTCGTGCTGTTGTGCAGAGATGGCGGAGCCGCTCCACCAGCTCGCTTACTAGATCCGAGCCCGTCGGGTTCATTGTTTGGGTCTGACTTTCTGTTACGGAAAACAGACTCAAAACAAACAGATCGTGAGAAAAACCCGAGCGGGCGATTTATTAACAGTTTGTGAGAAATGGCAACTCTGAATGAGGAGACCGGATTGTCTTAACTGGTTTGGTGATGAAGTAGCTGATGGATGTTTGTAGCGGAATGAGTCACACAGAGAACACGGGGAAACGCAGACCAGGAGACGAGACCAGGAGTAACTTTTAGCAGGTACGTGGCGGAGTCTGTTGTCCATTGAAGAAGTCAGACACCGAGTGAATGGAGGTGTGGTGTATTTATGGTGTGCTGTTAATGTGGACCAGGTGTGCGTGTGATTAGAATTCGGGTGACTGTGAACGGAGATTGGGGGTGGAGCCTGGTGTTTCCGTGACACACACACAGACGCATGCTCGCACACAAACACACACATACTAACGGAGACACTGCTCTATCAGGATTCTTTTCAAAGGTAAAGTGCAGGTTAATTTTTTATTTATTATTATTATATTTTGTATTAATTATTTTTATAGAAATATTTTGGGTTGTGGAACAAATTATCAGAGGTTCCATTATTTCCTTTTGGGGGGGAGAGGGGGGGGGTGATCCGCTTTGATATATGAGTGTTTTGATATACAAGTACACTTCAAGAACTAATTATGCTTGCAATCCAAGATTTAACTGTACCTAATTAACTGTCATCTATCACCATTGCAACATAATGGCCAGTCACACATTAAATGGCACCAACCAGATTTAATATTATAATGGGCACACATATTTCCATCAGCTTTCACAAAGACTGAACTAGCAGAACCCAACAAACACACACACGCACACACACACAAACCCTACAACTGACTGAGAAGCCCAAAGAAAAAGTAGGAAACTCTCACAAAAATGCACAATCTTGCCAAACATAATACAGCTCATAACACAATAGCCTCAGGCCTTGAAACCAACACTAAACAAGAAATTGGCTATTTAAAACAACCGATCCATTACACTCAAAATTAAATCAGTTTGAAGTTCAGGAAACCTATATGCAAAGTGAGTTCAAAAATTATGCCCCAATGTGTGACACAGACTGTATTAATTTCAACTTTATAAAGTGGTTTTAGGTTTCTGTTTATGCAGTTAGATTAATTTTAACTTTATGCAAATGTATTAATTTAAACTTTGTCACTAAAATATGTTAAGGAAACATAAATAGGCAGCTCCCCAGAAATCTCATTGGCCTCGTCTGATTCATCTGTATAAGTTTGCACAAGCACAAAAGTCCAAACAGTTCAAGTAACTATCTGTTTTTTTGTTTGTTTGTTTGTTTGTTTGTTTGTTTTTTCAGTTTTGTGATAACCTGGAAATGTCAATTTAAAGTAACATATACACCAATCAGCCATAACATTAAAACCATTAACATTAAAACTACCTAGGTTTGGGGTTCCCTTTGTGTCACCTTCGCAGCTCTGGCCTCGATGGGGATCTTTGGGTGTGCTGTGGTTTCTGCCACCAGGACGTTATAGACTGATCATTTGGGTGCTGTGGGTTGTGGGGTGAATCCTCTATGGATCAGACTTCCTTCTCCAGTGCATTCCATGGGTGCTTGATAGGATTGGGATTTGGGGAGTTTGGAAACCTTGGGCGGTTTCCCCACTGAGCACCTGTGCAGTGGTATTCTGGTACCTTTCTATTCTTTCCGGCATTGACGTTTTGGCAAGTTGTACTGCATTGGTATTTCTGTTGGATCACAATGGATGATCTGGCTTTTGGCCCCTGCAGGGCATGGGTGAGCCTTGGCTGCCTGTGATACTGTCACGAGTTTGCTAGTGTATATTTGATGATCAATGGTGGTGTTGATGTTATGGCTGTGTATCAATGTATAGTTTTGGTTTTATCCACATATATGAGCACAATAATGTAATAATTTACAAATAATGTAAACTCAAATCAGATGAAAGTAACTAGTCAAACTAGTGAGACACGTCAAACTAGTGAGACAGCATTTGACAGGACATAGGAAGAGACATGAAATGAAGCATTGCCCTGTGCATACTTCTCTGGTTAATGATCTTGCTTTTGTTTTCTGTATTTTCCCACAATCATCATCATCATCATCAACACCTGAATGCTGCTTAAACCATAAAATGTCTTCTCTGGTCACAGAGTGTAACAAAACATACTATATGCTTTCCCTCCCATCCAGAGAACAAGGACAAATTTGTAACCCTGTATTGGTTTAAACGCTGTATGATAAGATAATTATTATTGCAAAATGCCCAAATCAGGTTTCTTGCAGGTTCCTTCCATAAGATATCTTTGGACACCAAAACAGGACATGGGGAATGTGTAGATCTAAAAAAGTTCACCCGAATTTATAAATTAAAAAAAGGTTGTTGTGTTTTTCCACTTCGTGATCACATGTTACTTTTTTTTTTATTGCGTGTCCATTTCTATACTTGTACCATATCCCATATACAGCACCATCATACTGTCAGCAAATCATGATAATCAATGACTGTGATTCAAGAATTAAATAAGA
>JAAGKR010008548.1:0-30790 GCA_011419295.1 Clarias macrocephalus | reverse complement strand
AGTCAGGAGGTAAAGGAGGCGAGGAGAGTCAGGAGGTAAAGGAGGCGAGGAGAGACGCCAGGAGGTAAAGGAGGCAAGGAGAGTCAGGAGGTAAAGGAGGCGAGGAGAGTCAGGAGGTAAAGGAGGCGAGGAGAGTCAGGAGGTAAACGAGGCGAGGAGAGTCAGGAGGTAAAGGAGGCGAGGAGAGTCAGGAGGTAAAGGAGGCGAGGAGAGTCAGGAGGTAAACGAGGCGAGGAGAGTCAGGAGGTAAAGGAGACGAGGAGAGTCAGGAGGTAACGCTCACTCAGCTGAAAACACCACCATGAGGTCACCCCTGCCGCGCTCACATGACATGCTGAACATGGCTGTGTCATATTACCACATTCTGGCCACAACTTTGATCCTGACCTGATGAAAGTTACAGTAACAATGTGATGAGTCTGAACTTTAGTGAACAGCGTGTAGTCTGATGTAAATGACGTTAAGTTATGTTCTGGTGACGTCCTACAGAACCCAGGGATCACTGGAGATTTCATCACTTAAGTCACTTTCAGTACACACACTCTGTCCTGGAGAATACCTGTAGAGAGGACACCATGCATGCACACACACACACACACACACACACACACACACACACACACACACACACACACACACACACACACACACACACACACACACATCAGTCACAGGTATTAAGCTGGTGACTCCAACATTGTTTATGAAACAGGGAAGGATGACATCATCCAGCGAGACTAATCCACAACTTAACACTTCTCTCGCTTCAGGCCACTTTAGGAGTGGGTGTGTATATATGTGTGTGTGTGCGTGCGTGTGTGTGTGTGTGTATGTGTGCGCGTGTGCTTGTGTGTGCGTGTGTGTGTGTGTGTGTGTGTGTGTGTGTGTGTGTGCATGTGTGAGGCAGGCAGCAGTGTGAAAAGCGAGAGTGTGTGTGTCAGACATGTCGACTCCGCTGACTTGATGGATGGTCAGCGGGGTAAGACAGATGACAGTGTGTGTCTCTGGCTCTCTGTATGTGTGTGTGTGTGTGTGTGTGTGTGTGTGTGTGTGTGTGTGTGTGTGCACCAGTCTCTGTCTCAGCTCTCAATATCAGTGGCCAAACTAAAGTTTGTTTACCCTGCTGAGGCCAAGTGATTTAGAAGCATACTGTGTGTGTGTGTGTGTGTGTGTGTGTGTGTGTGTGTGTGTGTGTGTGTGTGTGTGTGTGTGTGTGTGTGTGTTTAAAGGTTTTCCTAGTCTACACAGTAGAGCTATCTCAGATTTCTAAACAGCCCTTTGAAATCCAGACCATCGTTAAAGTCCTGAACACAAGCAGCCCTGCTGGGGATCCAAAACAACACACACACACGCACACACTCACGGTCCTGACCTGGCACAGTGGGTTTATACTGGTAAATGTATCAGTCCTGGGATAGTAGGTTTATAGTGGGAAAATTATTGGTCTTGACGCAGGACAGTGGGTTTATACTGGTAAATGTATCAAGTCAAACTGTCTCTGTGTCTCTCTGTCTCTCTCTCTTTCTTTCAGTGTGTGTGTGTGTGTGTGTGTGTGTGTTAGTAGTAGTAGTAATAGTATCAGTAGTACTTGTGGTAGTAGTAGTGGCACAGCGGCAGTGCAGTTATGTCATCAGTGGCAATGTAAACTGATCTCTGACAGGAATTTCTTTTTCCTCAAGACACACCTACACACACACACACACACACACACACACACACACACACACACACACACACACACACACACACACTCTCTCTCTCTCTCTCTCTCTCTCTCTGTGTCTCTGTATCTGTGTCTCGTAGTATAAGTGTGTGTTATCAGTCATGGCTGGGTTTGGCAGGGCAGCAGGTCAGATGCTACACTCGGGTCACATACACAGCAAACCCCCACACACACTTTATCCCAAGCAGATTCTCCATATCAAGCTGAGTCTGAAGCCAGAGATGTAATGCAGGTAATTACTTAGTCTGGCTAAAAAATAAAAATAAAGTCATCATCAAATTATTGGCCTGCATCAAGCAGCAAAGCACCTGAAGAGATGTGAAATGTCTAGAAATAGATTAATGATGCTTTATATCATTAGTGCCTCATCATTAACAACCGGAGGGAAAGTGCTGAACCATCGTCACAGGACAAATAACGCAATCGGAAAAATACGAATATAGTTGATCAGAGCGATGGATCAAGGTCATGTGACCTGATGAGTCCAGACTGAGTCTGTTCCAGAGTGATGGGCGTGTCAGGGTGAGAAGGGAAGCGCATGAAGCGATGCTCCCATCATGCATAGTGTCCACTGTACAAGCCTCTGGAGACAGTGTTATGATCTGGAGTCGCTACAGTCGCTCAGGTCGAGACTCAGCAACGTTATGTGGAGATAAAATGAAGTCACATGACCACCTGAATGTCCTGAATCACCAGCACATCACATCTATGGAGGGTTTCTTCCCTGATGGCACGGACATGTTCAAGGATTAAAGTTGTAAAACTTAAGCCTTTATTTGTCACATATACATCACAGCACAGTGAAATTCCTTCTTCGCATATCCCAGCGTAACTGGGGTCAGAGCGCAGGGTCAGCCATGGTACACCGTCCCTGGAGCAGGTCGGGTTAAGGGCCTCGCTCAAGGGCCCAACAGTGGCAACCCGGTGGAGCTGGGGATCGAACCGCCGATCTTCCGATCAGTAACTCAGTGCCTCAACGTCTGGTTCTGGGAGCATGAGGAATCTTCATCACACATGAACTAGACTTAATCAAAGCTAAAAAAAAAAAAAAAAAACAACAACACTTAACACTTTACTTGATTGAAATATTAGGTTTTGGTCATTTAGGTAAATAAAGCAATTCATCTTAATGTTTTCATCTTTAAATGCCTTTATTACATTAGAATATAATGCAATATTCAACACATACTCTGGAGTCTCTGGTTCTCCAAGGGGCTGATTGGATGTGGAACTGTTGTGACCCTCCCTGGAATAATGTGATTACTGAAAGTATGGAAAATGAGCAAAGCACATGATTAAAATAACTGAATAAAATAGAAAAACTCAATACAGTGTAATAGAATACAACAATGCAAAGGCATAGAAAAGAATTTAAACCAACAGGACACAGTAGAACATGATCAAATGCAATGGAACAATTTTTTGAGTTTTATTATTATTTTTTTTTATGAACAGAGTAAATATAAACTGATTTACAGTGACGGTGCAACACACAATAGACCTACACACAAATGTTGTCATTTATTCTGACTGAACAGTAACTAATAATAACTAATAATGTCCTTTGATCTGTTAAAGGAACAGAAGCTTATTATTATTCAGCTGTAATACAACAGCGCCATCTGCAGGCTCACACGTGTACATGCATGCCTGTGACCATGATCAATGCCTGTGAATAAGGATTGACAGGGGGAAGTGATGAAGCAGTGCTACTATTACTATAGCTGATTTTTATACATCAGCACATTTTTAACTAGTACAAGTTTGTGCTCATTAAGAGATTTTTCAAATGTATTTATAGGTAAATTTATTACTTAATATTGGTGAAACAACTCGCTCAGCTGTTTTCATTTACATTTGAGTAAATACAACCATTTCATCACCAGAGTCTCTTAATTGGATAAGTCTGTCTTCAAATACACGTACACGCCAACAGAGCTGCAATAGTTCCTCATGCGTTTTCCTACTCTGCACACTGACCGTGAAGTTTGTCTAACAATGTAACCCGCATTCAGGCGCTGAGACACATAGAAAGCTTGTGCAGTCCCCCGAGCTTGATCAAGTTGGGATCGGTTCTGGCGTATGGTGTACAGACAAGTTTCAGCGGAACGTTTAACAGCCGAATGCATTTCTGCACAGAACGAGGGTTGCGGAATTCACTCCCGATTACTTACACTGCACTTGGGTTCTGGGTGAAAATCTTCAAAGGAGGAGTACAGAGCCGGAAACCTCATAAAGGCCAAGACGTACTGCAACGTACCTTTATGCACCTTAACTTTGATTTAAGACAAACTCCAAAAAAAAAAAAAAAAAACTCAGCTTTTCACGTTAACAAGAAAGCCGAAATGTAAACTCCTCTGTAAGGTATGAAAAAGTTGATCCTTTTTGTACTGACTGTTACAATGCACAGACACTGGAGACGCCTTCCATAACCATCTACTAAACAACATCTTCTTGACGCAAACTTCACCCTATCATCAATTTAATCACATTTCAATCCAGCTGTGTGGAGCATCTGCTGCGTCCCTGTGAACGACCTGGAACGATCATGTATTAGAACAAACACATTAATGTAAAAACACAAATGTTTTAACCTGATGTTATAGATGATTAATGAGCAGCAAAAAGGATGGAGAACGTTACAGATACTAACCTGTCTCAGGCTCTTATCACTGCCATAGTACAGAAGGTCTCTAGATTAAATAAATAAATAAATAAAATAGTGCATAATGTGTACTGGTTGCACTTTAAAGTGACTTTGTTGTAAATAAGAAGGCATCTCTTGGACTGCATGCGGTCTCCATCCTCGTAGGCTCAGGCCATTAATAAGCAGCTCCTTCCTCTTGCTGTGTGTGAGACAGGCAGTGAGCTGCTGGTAAAGAAAACCAGAAGCATGTGTAAGAGCCAACTAAGCTCATGCGTTATCTCAGAGAGCAGAAATGAAGCGGCGTCCTCTCCTTCACCCAGAAAAGCACTGAGAGCATAATGATTCTCAGGAACCAAACAGTTCGCTACTGCCGTTACAGTATCAACACGAGGTTTATGGTGTTACAGGTAAAACTGTGGCTAAACCCTCGGTGTGCTGGTGTGGATCCACTATTCACATGTCATACTGACTTTGGCTAAAATAGTTCTCAAACCAGCCAACCATGAATCCATCTCTCATTTCGGATAACTAGGCTAAAAGTTTGCCCACCCCTGATTATTACATATATAATGTGTGTGTGTATGCGAGACATCCCAGTTCAGAAATGTTACCTCTTTACCTTTATAATGCGCTTCACTCTTCTGTGAAGACTTTCCACTAGATGTTGGAGTGTGACTGTTGCCATATGTGGTTCTTCAGCTAAAAGAGCATTAGTGAGCTCAGGCACTGAGGTTGAGATATTAATGAGGCTCTAGTTCCATTTAGTTGATCCCAAAGGTGTTCAGTAGGGTTGAAGTCAGTCAAGGCTCTGTGCAGGAGTTCTTAACACACTCTCAACACACCACGTTCTCATAAAGCTGGTTTTCTGGATCTAACAGGGACATTCTTTTGGCCTTATAGTGCATATCACCATTACGTTTTTTAAAACCAGCTCAAAATGAACAGGACATCAGCCATAACATTACAATGCAAAATGGCACACGGCCCAGCAGACAAAGAGCCCAGGACCGCCGACTCGCCCTCCAAATTCCCAGATCCCAAAGTGATCAAGCATACATGGAATCCACTGGACAACCGGTCTGATCCACAGAGATGCCCCTCATAACCGCCAGCACCCAAAGGATCCGCTGGCAAGGTCCCAGTGTCAGACACTACAGCAGAGCCTCAGCCCAGGTGCCCAGGGGTAACCTACACAACACTGTGCAGAGTTTCAATGTCTGCTCAGTGTGTATATCTCAACAGTAACTTTGTCCTTTTACATCATAACCAAGTTGAATATTGAAAAACAGAAGCATGGCTATGTATATATTAAGTTAAAAAAGGTTCAAAACGGGTCATATTGTCTCAGGTCAAGTGCACGATGCAAACTTTGTCAGTGTTATGCAGCCAAACAACTACACGGTGTTAATACTGAGGGAGATTTTTAAGCCGTATTATTAATGCAATGCAGTTCTACCATTTTTATGTTGAGTACTGTTGAACTAAAAGCATATCGGAACATTTAAAGTCAAATGTTTCAGTCACAGGCTGGAATTACTGGCAATCAAGACAATAACGGGACAAAGACTCTGAGAGCAGGCAGTCAGTCCGATACCGCAGGTTAGGTGCTTTATGATGCATTTCCTGCTTTCACTCGTTCATTCATCTGGTGCAGACACCTTATTGTGGTCAGAGAAACAGTGATTTAAATCATTAACTTGTTTCTGTTTTAAACAAACTGATGAATGGTGTGTGTGTGTGTGTGTGTGTGTGTGTAAGGGAAATGCTTTTCTGTAGTGTAACAGATGCATATTTGACATTCACATTTAAACTCAAACCCAAGTTTAATTCAAAACGTTTGATTTAAAATGAGCCGCCAACTTTTTTTTTTTACAAAACAAACTTTTCCATGTCTGCTAAAAAATATAAAGAGAGTAAGAAATAATAAATAAGGATGGAAATATTGTGTTCTATCAGAGAGAAGGCCACGTGCTCTACCTGCTGATTATAATAAGGCAAAAAGTTCACATCTCTAAAATTCTCCATTCAAAAGAAGACCAGAAAATTCAGACAAAAAACAAAACATTAGATACATTTTCTTCCGTTTGTAAACACTGAGAACTGTAAGCAATGACTGAGTCTAGCATGTGGAAACCTTTTGCCTGAGTAACATGTATTCCAGTCCGAGCGCTGGACTCGCTTCAGTGGTTCGAAAACATTTTGGAGTCAGGAACCTCTTCAATACAGATAAAATTTCTGAACATAACCAAACTATTCAAACATTAGTCTTATTATTCAAACATCTACAAAAATATTCTGGATTATTATCATCGGGGTCTTTTGACTTGAAGCAGGCCAAAAAAAAAGAAAAAGGTTTACGCTTTTAAATTAGGGTGACTAATGAAATCCTTTCCTATTATAATAATAATGTAAAATCTCAAAATGTAAAATCCAGGAAATGCAAATGAGTTTGAACCTTTTTTTTTTTTTTTTACTTCCGAGCACAAAACAGTTCAGTTCTTGTGTAAATGGCAAATAGTCACAGGTTTAGAAATCATTTTCCAGGCTTTAAGAATTTTCCAGTCTTATTATAAGACACCGTGGTTGTTTATAGAAAAAGCACAAGTTGACTAAGCACCCGAATCCGAGTTGAAGCACCAAAATGGTTTCTACTCCTCTCCGTCCTTCAAATCCTTGCCTTGTCTCAGGTATCCTCCTCTTCTTCCACAAGAAGAAGCTTCCAGAACGGACTTGGTGGTTGTAGAAAAATAAACGGTGAGCTACGACACTTTGCTAAGATATCCAATATCAATAAAGATGTAAAGAATCTGTCCTCAAACTCTCAGTAATTCCGGATGCTGAAGAACCCCACACTAGTGGGAGACTCTTTTACAGTTACAGTGACAAGGTTAGCAGTGACATCGGTGACAAAAACATGTTCGATGAGGCTCCGTGTTGGCCTCCAGTCCTTGCATTCTGACTGTACTTCCAACGCTAGCTCCTGCCCGTCCCTAGTGAATGTTGACTCCTGCTCGGACTCCGAGCTGCTTCCCTCCTCGCCCGTGCTCATCTCACTGAGCGGTTTGGTCATTTTGCTGCCATCTTTAGAGCCAGGAAATGTCGGGACCTTCCGCTGCCTTCCTGGAGGACTGGCTTTTGCTAGTCTCTCCAGTGGACCCTCCATCATCACTTTTTCTACCCCTGCCGCTGTGTTGATATCTCGCGATCCTGGTCGTCCCAAAATCCCTCCTTCGGCTGGAGCACTTTTTTCCTGCATCGGCCCTTTTTTCACTGTGCTCCCAGAACCCAGAAGGTTGGAGACGTCTTTTGGAGTAGCACTGCCACCGAGTTGTGTTTTGTTGACCCCAGAAAAGCTGGAGACCTGTGTACTGGGGTGTTTCACTGAGGTAAGAGGTGATGCACAAGGTTTTGTGTTTGGTGGACGTTGCAGAGATGGAGTTTCCTGCCTTTTCACCCAATTAAGAGCTCCCCCTGTTGATTGTCCATTGGTACTGTCAGTAAGTTTTGAATTGTGCAAACTCAGAGAAGCCACTCCTGGAGACTTGGAGGATGAGTTTTTTAAATCCAGGGTTCCCCCATTACCCATGTCTGAGACAGAAAGTTTAAAATCCGTCCGTTTCCCTTGGGGATGGGGGGATCCCATGGTGTTCTTTGGAGATTCACTGGCAGTAAAACATCCTCGGTTCTGCATGGCGAGTGTCTCCCTGTTGGCAGCTCGATTCAGGCTTGTGTAGGTAAAACTGGCGGGCAGCACTGGTTTCTTAATGCTGCTACGCAGGTCTGAGAGAGAGTCTTTAAGTGGCGGCTTCATGATTTTGCGTGGATTTTTGGCCTGGTTCTGCTTCAAGGCCCTCAGCTCTGGAGCAAGAGGCTTCCTGCCCCGCTTCTTTTTCTTTGGAGGATCCGGTTTGGCCAACACGATCTGAGCCTTTTTCTGTGGGACAGGGTGCAGCTCCCGCACTCGAGGGCTTAATTTTGCCTTTCTGTCGGAGTCAGACTGGTCATCATCGTCTTCTTCAGATGAAGAAGACGAGGATGACGAAGAGGACGATGAATCAGAGGAGGATGAAGATGATGATGAGCTGCTTGATTTTGAGACTGTCTGTACTGGCTCCTGCTGAAGAGACAAAGGGTGAAAAGGAATCACTTATGGCTCGCTAAAAATGTATCAGTATTGTCAGTTATGAAGCCCATAAATAAATGCTGAGCTTCAGTGCTGCATTTGTGTCCAATACAAGGTCCTTACCATGATTTTCCGAGGTCTACCGCGTGGTCGTTTCCCTCGCTTCCGTATCAGCAGCTCTCTTTCTTGCTCCCTGAATAGAACAAAAAAAAAAAAAAAAAAAAGCAAAAGTCAGAAATCCTTGCACAAAACACTCATTAACATGGAAGGAAATAACACACTTCTAATGAAAAACTTCTTTGTACTTAACATGGATCAGCCGTTCCCCTGGATAAAAGGGTTTACTTTAACTGCGTTATCAAAGGATTAGCATTTATTTTAAAGTCTCCGCTTCAGGTTTTTCAGTTCTGCTCCTCCATTGTTCAGCAACAAAATTAAAGCCTCCGCTCTCAAACCAACAATTCATATAAGCTCTAGCACTAACAATTCCCAAGATATCCAGCTACATGCAACACATCCAGTACATCTACATTTTAGCACAGTTACATGGAGCTATAGCTCAACTAGGACATTTGGACATCTGTCCTTATCCCATTATATTCCCCCTTCAGCATGTTAGTATTGTATTCCAATTTGACCTATTATAGCATCCACCAAAACCAGTTAGCTAGCGGCAAATGAGTGAAACGTTGAGCGGTGAAAACATGGACAACTTCCCAGAGCTGTACATTTCATACGTGCTATCCACTTTACTTTTTTGTACAAACAAGACACAAACTAGCTCTTGGTTATGGTGGTTATTGTGTTATCTGAAGGCAGGCAACACCACAGTACTGTGAGTTGCTTCTTCTGCTCTTACACATTTGGTCAACTTTTGGGTCAAAGCCCGCCATGGCAACTGTGGAGCATCAGCCCCTAGGCCGGTTACATGTGCAGGAGTAGTTTGCCTCTCAAGCGCATTATCTGGGTGTGCTAGTCCGACTTGAAATTTTAATGTAATGTGATTAAGTTGAACTAACACAACGTCATGTAAAGATACTGACTGACTTTCCCATTCAAGTCAATGCAAGAGATCAAGTTACATTGACAATGAGTGAATCAGCTGCACAGGAAAAGCACCACTGCAGGGACAACTGGGCTAACCCATGCCCCCTCCTCTTCTACACACTCACACACCCAGGATAAGTGAATGGTCAGACCTCAGCAACCCTATGGCCTAGATAGGAGCTGATATACACTGCCCAGCCAAACACCACCTGGATGGACAAATCAAATAGTTAGGAGTCCTCCATTAGATACTTGCTGCAGTGATTAATATGATTTCGTTGCAACAAGTTATTTAAGGTTCATATGTCTTTAACAACCATGTCAGAAGACAGGTCTTGTGGTCGTGGCAAAGGTTACTCTGTTTCAGAAGGTTTAAATTATTGTCCTGCATGAAGAAAAGAAAACTAATGAGATTGTTGAAACTATTGACATCTTGATAAGAACTGCAAAAACGCATTAATAAAACCTGGAAGGATAGTGGTGACCCAACATATTCGTATATTCTTTGGGGAAGAAATAGTCAGAAAAAAAGAGAATTTGAATGAGCATGAAGGTGCATAAGGACAACAGTAGAAGTCACGGCTATGTTTTATAGTGAAAGTGAGAGCATTTCCACACACACACAATGCAAAGAGAACTCGAGGGACTGGGACTAAACAGTGATGTAGCCTTAAGAAAACCATTAGCATTGGTGCCAAGAGTCCAGATTTACCCTGTTCCAGAGTAATAGTAGATAAGCAATAGAAAAGGGGCAGATGAAGCGATGACCCATCATCCCTAGTGTCTACCATACAAGCCTCTGGAGGCAGTGCAATGACCTGGGGGTACTTCAGTTGGTCAGGTCTAGGCTCAGCAGAGTTATGTGCCCAAAACATGAGGTCAGCCGACAACCTAAATGTACTGAATGACCAGGATTTTCCCCATCAATGGATTTTTTTTTCTTCTCTGATGGCCAGCCATATTCCAAGATGACAACGTCAGGAACTTCCTAGTCTGGAGCTTTTTTCCCCCCCTATACACAATTGATAAAGGTTTGTCTAATAGTTTATCAGCATATTTCTGCAGGTTGAAATATGACCGTTTTAGAAGAGTCGTTTCAACCCTGTATGCTGTAACAAACAGCGAGGTGTGAAAACACCCTTAGTTTTCTTTTTTTACCCGAAAAGAAATTGCAGAAGACAAAAACTGAACTGAGAATCTCATTTTCGAACCATTTCTGCTGTCAGATCAGTACGTGCCAAACCACCTTTTTTGCCACAAGGGTTTTGTTTCGTACAAAAATAAAAAAAATCCCCATCTTCATTGAGCCACAAGTACGGGTTTTGAAACAGAGTTCCTGTTTTTTTATGAGTTGAAACCATCGCCTCCACACTTCCTCACTTGCCGAAGACTCGTTGCAGAAATGCTATTTTGACGGAACAGCTTGTTTCGTTTTTTTTTTTTTTTTCTCTCGTAGTGTTCTTACACAAACTAGAGCCACAATGGAAGAGCATTTTTGATCAGTGGTTATTATTAGTGCATTATTATTATTATTACAGTTAATTACTGCACTGAAATTTTACTGATAGAATTAGTAAAAAGAATGTTTTTTCTGTCTATATAAATTTCATGAGTTGCTCAAAAAATGATCATAATTAAGTTAATCTTTATTATGCTTACATTTGAGTTTTTCCTCATGTATGATGGCATTTAAGTCTGCTGTTTTATTTGCATTATTTTCAAGGACAGTGAGGGTTTTTATTTCCCATGACTTCCAGCCCATTAAATCAGAGGTGACGCAAGAGGCTGGAGTTCAGGATTGAACCTCACTAATGTTTTTTCTGTCGATTCTACACGTTTATTTTGTAGGTGGACGCGTTACAAATGTACGTGGTAACAATATGGAGAGATACTGAATTTGTTCACAGCCTCTTATCTGATCACAACGCAGAAGTGCCTCACACAGATCAATATTAGCAAAGGATCGCAGAGTGATAATCCTGACTGACTTTATTCTGATTTCTATATTTCAGTCCGGATAAACCTGCCTGCGTTTTTTTTCTTCTTCCACGATAAAGTAATAGTTTGAGCCTCGGGTGTGGTGGGATGCCTCTGCAAACGAGCCCCACTGGCACCACTGCGGCTTATCTGCATGTCCAGAGAGGTGAAAGATTACAAACGGTGCTGCGCTCCCGCCCACTGGAGCGTTTCAGCCTGTATTGTTTACATTCAAAGCAGGAGGAGCGTTTTCCTCCGAGAGCCCCGACCCCCCCCTCACCTCTTATTAAACGCAGCCAGCAGTCTCGGGTCTAGCAGGTTCTCCTGAGGCTCCCAGCTATTGTGCCTGCAAACACGTAGACACACAAAAACCACAAATTAGAGCTGTTAGCCAGTTCCATCTGCACATACAACCCAGTGAGACATCACTGCAAACCCCACACCATGAGTTTTATCACACAAAGCCCAGTTTATCAGCTTCTCTAACAGCCAATGTAAATGAACAACAAACACACACACACACACACACACACCCGTATCGGCGATACAGAGGGAAAGGAGCTGGAGATAAAGAGAGAGAAAGAGGAAAACATGCAAAGAAATTTAAGAGTAGACATAAAAAAAAGAAAGAAAATCAAAAATTTAATTTGGATCCATTTGGTTTTCTCCAGGTTGTTAATTGTGGTAGAGATTTTTTCTTTTGACATGTTTAATAGTTGATAGGCTACTTGATGATTTAATAATCTGACTTCACCTCTACATAAATATATAATGGTATAAACGTTCAGTAAAATCTGTGTCCCAATTATTTATCTTTATAATGAGAAGATTTGCACAAAGGAGTGAAATTGTTTCTCGAGCACACACACGTTAAAAGCAGGTGATTACAATAATCAATAGCCACAGAGCAAGTGGAAGCAGATGGAGTGCAGAGGGAAAATGGAGTGTGATTGACAGATAAAATACCCACTGACTAGGATTAAAGAGTGACAATAGTGAGAGAGAGAGAGAGAGAGAGAGAGAGAGAGAATCAAACAGGATAGATAAAAGACAAAAAAGGACAAAAAGATAAAGGAAAAAAAGAGGCAATAAAAGAAAGATGAAAAGTAAAAAGAAACAGATAACGGTGATGTGTCTGAGATGAAGACCAGAAGTTGAGATGGAGAAAAAGAGAGGAAAAAAAAGAGAATTTAAAAAAGCAAGACTTTGGAAATAAAAGATGGAATGAATGGAAAAAAAGAGAGAGATCAGAGGGGGAAGAGAAAGAAACCATTTTTGACATTTCTTAAATATTTAATTTGTTTTAAGTAGTTTTTGTTCAGAGCAACAATTCTTTACTTTTCCTCATTTATTAGGACTGTTTCAACTTTTTTTATTTTATTTTATATATATACTTTTATTTAACTTGTATTCCAGGTTGATTTATTTGCTTTTTTCTTGTTTTGTTCATATTTTGCTAAAACAATAAATCTTAAATTTTAAGTATTTTTCTTGCATCTTGGTGTTAATAAAACACAATAATTGTAAACAATAATCTGGATTTTAACATAACGTTTATCATACTTTCTCTATTATGTTTTCTTTTAATTAGCTTTTTTTTTTTTTGCTTAAGTGCATTATGAATATAATTTATTTTATTACATAATCAGATGGAATGGAGAGGTAAACATTTTTAGAGTTTATATCATGCATTTCTTATATATCAAAGTTCTTTTTGCAATATATTATTATTAGGGCTTCATGGTTTGATAAAAAAAAAAAGACGATTGTGACTTAAGCTGCAACATGTAATGACTAAATGTTCCATTTAGTATTTAGTCATATTTGTCAAGTAATAAATTATAAACAATCTCACTAAGAGAATGTTTACTGATATTTATTTCTCTTCCCAAAAGTATTTGATAAAACAAAAAATAAAACACAAATAGACAAACTGTATACTTAAAAAAAAAAAAAAAAAGTCTACTTAAAGCTCTAACCGAGGGGTCGCCACAGTGGACCATCTGATCCGCACACAACTGTGATTATTAAACTGTGATATGCAAAAATTGGATTTGATTCTATTTGTTGAGTCTAACCGCACATACCACAGGATCACATTAAAAGGATGTTTACTGATATTTACCAACCAAAATGTTATGAAAACAAATGAAACAAACACTTACAAGAAATAGACAAACTATAGACAAACTCTACATAAAGGCTACTTAAAGTGTGCACAGACCACCTGTGATAAATCGCAGCTTTTTGAGGTTAAATAACTGCACACATCCGTATCGCGATGTGGAATATTATGTGATTAATTGTATGACACTTATAATACTAACAACAACAACAACAACAACAACAACAGAGAGATAGAAGAGATGAACAGCAGGAAAATGAAGTGATTCACAGAAAGAGTAACAGAAACAAGAGTATTGTTTGTGTGTTTGTGTGTGTGTGTGTGTGTGTGTGTGTGTTGGAAAGGCAGCTGCAGTTGCTTATGAAAGACGGCACAGGGCCAAAAACGGTTGAAAACAAAAGGAAAGAAAAGCAACAGAAACCCAGAAAAATATCACGCGTGTCTGTAAACCAGCGGGTAAATATTTACACCCAGTGTGTGTGTGTGTGTGTGTGTGTGTGTGTGTGCGCGCGCGATGCGAAAGCTCACACAATATTAAAACTAAGAAACACGCGGAGATAAAGAAGGCGAAAACACACACACACACACACACACACACACACAGTGATAGAGGTATAAAGTTGTGTGTGTGCGAAGCCTGGGACTGATGCAGTGATCGAGCTCGCGCGCAGACAAAAGAGCTGCAGAGTTGCAACAATGTATCGGATCAACAGTTACAGTTACAGACGCGCGCGCGCGGTTCGTCCTGTTCATGGACATACAGTGCAGCTTTTATTGTGTCTGCTGAGACTTAGACTTACTTGGACGACCAGCCTCTCCACTTCACCAGATACTCCAACTTTCCCTGTGCAACACACACACACACACACACACACACACACACACACACACACCATCAAACCCCGCACGCGCACAGACCCTTCCGTCATAATAATAATAATAATAATAATAATAATAATAATAATAGTAGTAACGCTAATGACCTACTGAACTCTCTCACCTTGCGCAGTCTCTTACTGAGAATACACTCTGCATCGAAGACCTGCTCTCCTACAGCGCTCAGCTCCTCCATGTCTGCTCCAGCAACAGCCTGCCTTCCTCCTCCTCCTCCTCCTGCACCAGCGCTGAAACACAAGGAGCCACGAGGGGGAGGGAAGAAGGGAAGAGGAGAAAAAAAAAAACCAGTGAGAGAGAAAACGCACCAAAAACAAGCCCAAGTGGGTTTTTTTTTTTTTTTTTGGGCCTCCGCGGACACCGTCGGCGCTGACGTCATCTCCTCTTTCCTTCCTGGTCTAACGTTTGCCTGGATTTAATTACAAAACGCAATTAAAAGTTAAATACAAACAAACGAACAACAATATAAAATAAAACCCCACCAGAGCACCGCGTTCGAGCGGAGACTAAACTGAATGTCTCCGTGTTTCTCCTACATGGACAAAAGCACTGTGGCCTAATCCAACTACAAATTACACATCAATTTACAATTAATTCATCAACTAATAGATAAAAAAAAAAAAAGGTACACAGTCAATACGTGGTTCTCAAAATGTGTAAGAATGTGTGTCGAAATGAGAAGAAACAATGAAATAAGGTCACTTTCGCAAATATAATGAAATAATTGAACACAGACGAGGCTGATCCCGTATACTGTAGATTCTGTAACCATGAATATTAATTAGTATGCAAATGAAACGGTCACGTGCAAGGTGTAACCAAAATAAATAATAAAAACATTACAAACAAGATGTCCACAACTCAAACAGGGGAAGATTTTTCTCGGCAGATTCCGTAAAAAAAAAAAAAAAAAAAAAAAAATCTTCTTTTTTGTGAATCTTTAAGTCCGCCATGATGGTGGCCAAGACATAAACGGTATCACTCATCACTTTGAATATTTTATTTTTTTTATTGTGTACCTGTATAGTCTGAATCAAAGTTGCTTAAGCACTTAAGAGTAACTTAACAGCCAAAACACAGTACTGGTGCTGATTTTTATTATTTTATGTTATGCATATAATACAGAACATGTGCGTGCGAAAGAAGCTACTCTTTGTTTTGGTTGATCATTTTGTGCTCCAAAAATGGCAATTTTTCAGCATTATACTGTCTCGCTTCAAAGAATAATCATTCAAAATGCAAATTATTCAGATTTATTCATGTGTATCGATGTTAAAATCGGTTTTAGCTTCTAGATGCATATGACCTGTAAAAATTGTTGCTTAAATTATTAAAGCATTAAGTGCAAAATTAAGGATATTTTCCCCCAAACAAATCTGTAGTGTCCGTAACCATGTCAAAGTCATGTTGCAATACCTTAACAATTTAGTGTGTTAGAATAATACACTTTTTGAGGTTTATGTCTTTTCATGTGAAATCTGAATTGGCCAAGTTTTATCTGAATGAAAATTAAGATCATTGCAAGATGTGAATTCAAAAACGTTGCGGACACCTGGGTAAGACACCTTTTAGCACCAATACCATGCTTTAGCTGTTAGCAAAACAGTGTGTGTGTGTGTGTGTGTGTGTGTGTGTGTGTGTGTGTGTGTGTGTATGTGTGTGTGTGTGTGTGTGTGTGTGTGAATGACTCAACTATGTGCTTTCTGAAAATAGCAAGTGTGAAATGATAAAGGCCAGATGTATATTCTGATGGGGCCTAGTTAAACGTGGCGCAGATGGGTTTTATATGGACTTGGTTTTTGAGTGGGTTCACACATGGGTCATTACTGGGGTCCAGTTGGGTCGGCCCAAAAACATATATGGAATACAAGTGAGCAGCCATAAATGTCTGTATACAGAATATATTGGGTCACATAGACCCTTAATAGGCTTCTTTGAAGTTAACTACTTCCCTAAATTTCTTCAGGGGCAGACAAAAAATGCAAATATGTTTGCAAAAAAAAAATTCATACTATATTTATTATTGAAAAAATGGGCACAGTGGATCAGTGGTTAGCACTGCTGGTTCAAATCTCACCTGAGGTGATGCAGGGAACTTTTTTCACTCACTCTCTCACTCGCTCACTCACTCGCTCACTCACTCACTCACTCATTCCTCTATGCCACTTATCCTTTACAGGGTCCCAGGAGGCGATGGTACCCCTTGGATAGGGTGCCAGTCCATCCCAGAGCGCGCACACACACACACACACACACACACACACACACACACACACACACACACACACACACACACACACACACACACACACACACACACACACACATATTACAGGCGATTTTAAAATATGAATTTCCAAGAGACTTAAGTCTTTGGACAAGTAAGTTTGTATTATCAGAGACAAGAGGGAGAAAAAAATATATACTTGTGAAGGAACGACTGTATGCTTTATGATAATCAAAAACAGAAGCTCTGCTTTATTTCTGGACTTATCCTTCCGTTTATTCAGTGCTGGAACTCTTTCATAAATGATAAATTGGATAAATGTTTCCTTCCTGATAGTTTTGCCAAATCAAAGATGTTTTTCTTGGGTAAACAATTTAAAATAATGTAGGTTACATAAATGGTTATTGTGGTTACTATAGAACTAATAATTATGGTAAATGTTACGATAAATGTAGCTCTTTTCACAGAGCCGTCCTGTTGTAAAAAAATAAATAAAAATCAATCAACACCCTTTGATTCGTTAATTTAACATTGCTGTGGTATAGCAATGTACTAACATATGTTCTCTGTTAAAGGGAAAAGAATTTGACAGGTGTGACACGCCTCAGCCATGGTGCTTAAAATTCCAGCAGCCCAATGAAAGATGCCTTCCTGCTTCCCTGTGAGCCCCATCCACAAATACTGCACATATGCATTTCTTGGAACAGATACTGCTTTTTTTTTTTTAAACATATGAAGTTAAAAGCACAGAGCTCATGCTTCACTTTCTCCTGTAAAGGATCCAGTGATCACTCAGTGTAAAGTGGTATTGAATATGTTGTAGTAAATCTATGGTTCAACTGTGGTATGTTTTAAAGAATTTGGTTTTCAACACAATGCTGCAACCATGTTAAAATGTGTAATGTTCGATTATGACTTTATCATATACTAATCATCCATACTGACTGCTTAGTAAACAGTGTGGTCACAGAGGGTAACAAAGCCCAGTTAAGACTCACTAGTGTCTATTTATTTAGACATATTTGTTTAATTAGTGTTGCAAACATTTTTATCACATTTTCATCTATTGTAGCTTAAATAAAGCAAAGTTCCAACTTATTCATTTCTAAACTTTGGTTTTATTATTATTATTATTATTATTATTATTATTATTATTATTATTATTATTATTATTATTATTTGAGGAACATATGTTCATGTGAAGGACAATCTGAAGGGAAGCAAGACAAAAGGCTTAAGAGGCCACCACTTCCTGTTCCAGAGAGCCCGAGCCACAGGTTCATTACCTTAAACATAAACATAATTGTTGGATAAGTTAGGAATGTGTTTTTCCTGCCTTTGGTGAAAAGAAAAATGATGTATGATTGTTTTTGTTACCTTTGGGTACAAACGCTCCAGGTTTAGCTAGGTTAAGTCTTTTTGTGCATTTTTTATTACAAATATTATTACAATAGTAATTCAAGTCAAACCGGAAACTCATGATGTAATTTCTGGTGAATGAAAGCATAAAAGCAATTGACATTTATAGAAGCACAGTAGGGTGATGAGACTCTTAGCTGGTGATCCTGGCCGAGGTGGCTTGGAGCCCATTACAGTCGTTCCCATGAACTTTCAACAAGCGGAACACCTGATAACTTGTCGCCACTTTGCAGAAGAGACGAATCTGTCTGTGGGAACTTTATACACTCATTCACCAACACCACCTGCACATTATAGGAACTCGGCTGGGCGTTATTGCCACATCCTCTGTACAGTCAGTCCTAAGGTCGCCGGACTACCTTGATGGTATTCAAGCAATAATGAAACACTGGGATGAGTCCATTAGTGTAACAAGGGAACTATATAGAGAAGTAAAGGGAGGTTTCACTCTAAAGGACCATGTTTTGTTATTCTGCACAATCAAAAGTGACTTGAACACCCCCCCCCCCCACACACACACACACACGCACACACAATTTATATTTTTTGAACAAACAATAATAGAAAAAATATATTATATGAATATGAACAAACATTATATTAGATGATAAATATATAGTTCCATGCTGTTTTACTTTTAACATTAATTCTATCACTGGAATTGAATCTGAGTTTCTTATTGGGTGCCACCCTGTTCGTCAGTGAGGGCTCTACATCAGTAGGCAATATGGACATCCACATCTGAGCACCTCATTGAAAATGCCATGTATACTGTAAGCCAGGTGCACCATTCTGAAGTGCTGTTCATGCTGCTCCATTGGGGGCTGAGTAAGTCACTCTGAGGAAAGCACTATTCATCCTGCTCCACATGCATGAGCTTACGGACGTCCACAATCTGCTTGTGCATCATTGATTCACAGGGGACGTAGAGGAACCAGTCAGAGGCAGATTGTCTAGGATGAAATGCTTTTTCTTCATTCTATATCAAGGGGAAATGTTATGCACAACTCGGACAATGTAAATTTGTCTACCACTCAGTCTTCTACATCACTCTGCAGACCATTTCACGGCATCCTGTTTCTATTTTAAACCTCAATTATCTGATGTCTTGCAATGCCCATCCCACCAGTTTAAAAAATCCCAATGTACTTTTATTTTTTTTTTCCAGAAGATTCAACTAGAGCCCGAAATGATACAAAACACGCAAAGCATAAAACAGGAAAAAATAATATTTTAATACTATGGCAATACTTATGAAATTATCTTGACAATAAAATGAAAATATCTTGACATAAATAAAGATTTTTATGTTTTCTTTTCTTTTTTTTTTGCAGTATGGCTGAGGAAATAAGTTTTTTTTATTATTATTTTATTTCTTTCTTTGTTTGTTTGTTTATTCTTTTTTATACAGTCTGAAATTCCCTAATTTTGATACAATACGATGTAACTGCAGGCTAAAATGTTGTCTGTTTTTTGTCACAATCTTCAGATTTTTCACAGCTCCCAGCTCTAAAACAAAAACACACACAAAAATAAAAATAAAAATGAAAAATTAGAGAAAAGGCAACAACAAACATATTAATGAGCAAGTACGTCATAAGTTAAACCACCTTAATTCAGTAATACATTAATAGAAGTTTTATTAGATATTTTATTATATAGTTTTATTATTATTATTATTATTATTATTATTATTATTATTATTATTATTATTATTATTAATAGTAGCAGTAGTGTTATTATTATTGTTTATCCCATACCTCTGATTTTTTCTCCTGCGCACAAGGACACTGCGGGTCACCATGACAACAAATACAATCACCAGAAAACCAGCAACAGCCCCAAGGCCAATAAACACTCTGGACAAGACAGAGCTGCTTTCTGCAAAAGGGATTAGATTTTACATTGACACGCCATTTTGGCCATAATTTGTAATCATAACCTTCTGAGTTTAAATCCCAGGAAGGCCAGAAAGCCACTAATAGACACTGAAATGCAGAGAAAACTAAAAATAAATAAATCAAATAAACTTAAGACACCAATGATCACATGTTAATTCTAAATATTAATCTGCAGGTTATTCAGGGTGGATTGTTACTTTAACCCCTATAAAAATTCAGGAATTTCCAGTCTGGCTACAGGAGCAGCTACTTGACTAATTGCTTTCGTTGTATTTGATTAGTTACTTACTAGATTTTAACAGTTCAGTTGAATTTGAAAAGCAATCGACAGTTTGACAGCAAAATGAAAATGTCCAATTTTGCACCTTTGCAAATATAGCAAAAAGTTGTCTTCATCAGTGGTAGATAGTTTTATTTAATGTTGCATACAAAATTACCAAATAAACTAGAGGCTAAAATATATATATATATATAATTTTCTCACATTTGTTTTACTGGACACAGTTTATGGTTCAGTGAGACTCTTGTACACGTGTTCTAATGTTATTTTCTATCTGCTGTGTCATTCGCAGGGTGACTGAATATACAGTAAATCTTACACAGGAAACAGTCGACACTGTTCACACACACACACACACACACACACACACACACACACACACACACACACACACACACACACACACACACACACACACATATGTTACCTACAGTAGGGATTTATTTCAAAAGCTTTATATTGTGAAAAAAGGGAGATTAGGAGATTCGTGTTTCTTATTCCTTCATTTTCTATTTTGTCAATATATGTCACAATTTGTACATTAGTTTATCATTTTGTCTGACTGCTTACATAATTTCTAAAACAAATTAATTGGACATTATGATGAAACAGTTACTCAGTACTTGAGTATCTTTTCAACGAATACTTTTTTACTCTTACTTCAGTAATATTTTGCTACAGAAATGTTATAATGTCCCTGTCATTTAATACTAGTGAGTGGATGCAACAGCAGGAACAGGGTGTAAATGTCCTTTTCTTGTCTTCAACACTTTCCAAAAAGCTTTGAACACATTCAAACCACTCACAGGCTGCTGTGTTGCACAGAAAGCATTTTCACGAGACAAAAGTAAGCAATGTGATTGGCTCATCAAGACATGTTGTCTTTTGCCCAAAAATCTGGTGGCTTTGTGTCATTCTTTGCTCAAAACATGTAAGTTTATAGCTTTTAAAATAAGGTTCGCTATAGACAGCGGAAAATAATCCTCCAAAAAATTCTCTTTAGTGCTATTCTGTTGTCAAACTGTTCCAATTATTGCTTATTGCTCTTATTATATCTTTTTTATATTAGTACTTATTTCCACTTATTTCTACTAAAGCTAGAAAACATCTAAAAAGTTTTGGATCAAAATTTAAATAATTACTGATAATCTGAATAGTTAACTAACCACGTGGTTGCAACATGGCACGCGTGACATCCAGGTGTCCGTCGTTGGGTTCGGGTGTGATGCCCAGCAGGTGGCACATCAGTGAGTATATGTGCACCGTCTCAAATGGCTCAATGATAAAGTTCTTCCTGAAGTCGGGTCCTACTGCACGGAAAAACGGCTTCATGTCTAAATCATCATTGTCAAAGCCATGCTCTCCTTTGTTAGTCTGCACTGGGAAGTACTGCAAGTAAAATTCCACAAGACCATCCATTTAAAAACATTTGGCGTGTAATGTACAACATAATTCACCATGATTTGCAGTTGCACTTCTATCAAAGCTGTTATGAGAGAAAACAAATACCTCCTGACCAGGCAGAACAACGTTACAGAAACCTAGAAAATCAATTATTCAAATTACTTTGAACTGGTTGAACAGTCCAGTTACTCACCCCATTAATGACGTATCCCAAGTCAGCCCACAGGATGATAGGCAATATGCGGTCATTGTTGGCAAAGTGCAACCTTGGTGGCATTTCCTCTTTCTTGTAGACATGGAGGTGAGGATGAGCCCCTTTTAAGGCGTTGTAGACTTTCTCCAGCTTTCCCTCTTTAGGAAGGAGCAAGCCAGAGGGCCCGTAGTCCACCAGATGGAAGTCTAGATCTTGGAAAGAGAATCCCGGGATCTTATAAAGTACAATCTCGTTTACCCCATTGCCACGAAACACTGTGGTCATGCCATGGTCGGCAGTGATGATGATGTTGAGGCACTGGGTGAGGCCGTTGTGCTTGACAGAGTCTCTTAGGTAACCCACCGTCCGGTCCACTTGTCTTACCATCTCCCTGCGCTGCTCAGAGTCTGGACCATATTTGTGACCTGTGCTGTCCGGTTCTCCAAAATACAAAGCCACAAAGTCCAGGTCATTTTGTCCAAACCAGACGCCAATGATTTTGTCGATGTTCTGGCGCCATGCTGTCTCATTGCTGTAATTGTAGAAGCGAGGCTCCACTTCAGACACCTCTGCTTTCTCACCATCGTAGGATGAAGCTGTGCCAGGAAAGTGAAACGAGCCAGCTCGGAGACCCTGGGTTTCGAAAAGAGAAAAAGAAAAATAGGATTTTATAGCAACTCAGCTTAAAGGTCAGATGTTAAATGTTATTGCAACAATAAATGTGATTAAATGCAATGTAAATGCGGTCATCCAGGACTTATTGTTTATTATCTATTACATTGTCAGCTGCAGCATGATGATGCCTTTGGTTGCATTCTCATAAATTCAGGGGAGTTGGCTCGTACATAGACCCAGGTTACTTCTCTTCTGTACCATAATACGGGACTGGGATACACACTGGAGGTTCCAATTGCCAATCGACTAACTAATGTTTCTTTTCTTTTCTTTTCTTTTCTTTTCTTTTCTTTTCTTTTCTTCATCCATCTCTGGCATTAATAGTCCAGATGCTGTGACTTGTTACTTTATACTTGCCACAACTATAATGGGTGTAAATGTAAAAGCTAATCGTACCAGTTATCACAAGACAGAATCTGTTGTGTGCCATGTTCCCATTCTCCGAGCAGATAAGATAAAAGATCTTTCTTGTCTATGCCATATAATAGATATCAATTCTTACTTTTATGTATATGACAGTGCAGCAAAAGTCCATTGACCAATCCCAGATTCAGCTACAGTACCAGAGAAAGATTCACCCCTAGCATATTTGTATGATTATAATAGTGATTGAAAGTGTAAAATTTTGTCTTTGTACCTGTCTCTGAGCGGTGATCCAGATTGGCAGGCTGCCGTTATCCCACCACTCGTTCACAAATTGTGTTTGGTAGTATGGCTTCTTCTCAGATGTTTTGGTGTTGAACCACATGTTGTGTATCACACCATGATTCTCAATATATTTACCTGGGGAATAAATGCAAGTATTGAAATGAGCTCAGACAGGGTCAGGGGTCGCACAGTGGTTAAGGCATAATGTCTACAGTTTGGAAGGTCCCAGGTTCAAATCCCATGACCACCAAGGTGTCCCAGTTGGGCCCTTGAGCAAAGCCCTTAACCCTCAACTGCTCAGATGTTTATTGAAATAAAAAATGTAATGTTAATGAGCTGTTTTAAGTCATGATGTTTTGTTAAAAATAATTAATAATGGAGTGGTGTGAAGAAAGTAGAAGAGGAGTTACTGTGAAGACGAGTTACGAGTTACCAACCAGGTGATAAAGATTTTCTTGTGAAAGCACATCCCAGAGTTTTTTTTTTTTTAATAACACTTGATTATAGAAACAATAACTTATTGAAAAAGTTCATTAAAATAAAACTGTTATTTGATAATAGATCATATAGAATAAATCAATAGACCAATCATAAGAACAATCGAAAAGACTGTAAAAGAGAAAGGAACATCTGGGTGACACCAGGCACAGGGATTATAAATGATTATACAGGTGTGGAAGTGTAAAGACAAACAGTCTCGAGTGGGTTCGCTATGAGCAGATTTTGAATAAGACCCATAGAATAAGTAACAGGGCCATGTTTATGCAGCAGCTTTAAGGTACAAATCTAAAGTTCACCAGGTGTTGCCTGATAAAGTGGCCGCTGCGTGTAAAGCACATGGTATCAGGGAGTCTCAATGAGGGATATGTCTTGATAAGATGAAAACATTTTGATTGATAAGAGAGGTTGCATGTGTATGGTATAGATAAGGAGATTGTGTAAAGGACACAAACATCGATAATCACATTTTAATGTTGTGTCGTTACCTGTTAGAATTGTGAAGTGAGTAGGACTGGTCATGGTGAGGAAGGACGGTGTCACATAAGGGGCTTTTACTCCATCTATAGCCATTTGGTCCAGATGAGGCGTATCCACATCCCTGTCATAATTCCATCTGAAACAACAGTGGGTTTAACCCCACGTAGTAGTAGTCACTCAGTCATCTTCTATAGCGCTTTATCCTGTATTCAGGGTCACGGGGGCCTGGAGCCAATCCCAGGAGGCTTAGGGCACAAGGCGGGGAACGTCCTGGACAGGATGCCAATCCATTGCAGTAGTAGTAGTAATATTTTATTTTATTAGTTCTTACACATTTGGTACTTTTTATAAAAAACATTTCTTCTGAAATGATAAAAAAGTGAGTATACATGGGCCTCAGAGTAGCATAGTGATAAAGTGCCCACAGTATCATACGGAGATCCGGCTCGAACCCCCGACTGTCCAATAAGCAACCCATTCACCTACAGCCTTAACCAAATGAGCCACCACTGCCCCTAATGCGAGTTTATATATGAGTTTTACTGTTGGGTTTTCCCCACATGCTCCACAATCTCTGGCAGTGCCGTCCCTGAGTGTGTTGGTGCCCTAGGTGAAGTTTTGCATTGGGGTCACAGAAATACACAGAAATAAATCTATTTAACATAGCGGTGCAACATTACTAATTAAAAAAAAAAAAGTTCACCTCAACAGTACTGCAACAAAACAACAAAATGCTCATGTGGTGTTTGGCACCATATGCAACTGGCTTTGCCATGTACCCCATAAAATCCCCCTGTACACAATACTGGTACAATCTGTGTATATTTAATGGCACAGTCCCAGGTAAGGGTACGATTTTGTGCTATTTATTTGTGACACTGTGTTTGTCAATCAGCACAGTTTTATAAATGACACTGAGTTTGTCAATCAGCACAGTTTTAAATTTACATTTAGATACAGTAAACAAACAAACAGAAACAAACAAACAAACACATAGGTGTCTCACCTGAAGCCATCAAAGGAGACCAGCAGCACCTTGCTGCGATGTAGGCAGTTATTTGTTCCGAGAGGCACAGCATGCAAAGTGCATGCAAATACACACAGACACACACCTAAACCCCACATGGCTTCCTCTGTTCAGGCGTCTCTTACAGCTCTGTGTCCAAGTTGAGGGAGAATTGTCGCTCTCGTCCTTCAGATTTTTCCTTATGGAATCCTGAGCACCTTCTGTCTGTCTCTCTTCTGTTTTTCCCTCAAATTCATGGCCAAAGTTTGCTCTTATCTTAACTATTTCTATCTACTTGATTGCAAAGTTCTTGACTCAGCAGGTTTTGCCCAACATGAGTTAGTGTTACAATTCTGATTGACTATCTGTCTTCTAGATTAATTTCATCTCTGTCAGTGATTTACAAAGATTAACACTGATATGTTTATAACTGTTAGCAGATAAAGGACAATTAAATCAATAATGAAGCTCAACTTTATGAACACTTCTGCACAAGTTATACAAAAGTCTCCCACTCTGTCTCAGTTGTTCTGTTTGTTTTTCCACTTTAATTCCAATCATTTTTGCTTTTTAGCTGAGGAGGAGGATCTGTCCATCTCATTCTTCAGTTTGGCCTTGACACAGGTTCAAGGGAAACGTTAAGAGATTTAGATAGAGAAACTGTACTGCTCCTCCACTTGTCTTGCTTGTGGTGCCATAAAAGTCGTATTCCATTTTGACTTGCTCCCCTCAAATGCCATCTCAAACAAACAAACAAACAAACAAACAAACAAACAAACAAACAAACAAACAAACAAACAAACAAACAAACAAACAAACAAACAAATGAACAAAAACAAATTTGACAAGGTACACAATTTTATAAAACCACATGATGCACTATTTATGTATTTGTTTGTTTGTTTGTTTGTTTGTTTCCATCTCAACCCTAACCTCCCTAGTGCATCTTCAGCCCCAGGTTTTGAGTACCTCTGTCTAATCAGGTAATCTTTTTCTCTGAGGAAATGCAGTCACACATTTCCAGCATGGCTCACATTAATGCCTCATGTGAGAGGTGCCCTCTGCTGTCACAAATTCATTCTTACACAATATTCACACAATTATTGTACACATGCAGAATGTAGGCTGGTAAGCATAAGATTATTTCCATAAATAGTTTTTTTTTTTTTCATGAGCAGATATGTAATGCAAATAATACAAACAAAACTGAGGGAAAAAATTGCAAGGATAGATAGATAGATAGATAGATAGATAGATAGATAGATAGATAGATAGACAGATAGATAGATAGATAGATATTTGGCTGGTATTACTTATTCATTATTTCATTTAACTTGATCAGTTATGGGCTACTTATATTGATGGATCTCTGGGCGCATCCTATGGTATTTGGCACCAGGATGTTAGCGGCAGATACTTTGGATACTGTGGGTACAGTAGAGTAGATTGGATCTGGGAAGTTTGGAGGGTTGACAGCCTTGGGCTGTCTGCTTGCTGGTCCCCATGCAGTGGCACCTGAAAGTGAGTGGGCTATATTAAGCAGCAGGTGAACATTTTGTTCCTGAAGTTGATGTGTTGGAAGCAGGGAAAAAAATGGGAAGGCATAAGGATTGAGCGACTTTGACAATGACCAAATTGTCATGGCCAGATCACTAGGTGGGGAACTTCAAACCTGCAGCTCCTGTGAGATGTTCCTGTTCTGCAATAGTCAGAACCTACCAAAAGTGCTCCAAGGAAGGAAAACCAGTGAATCAGAGACAGGGTAATGGGGGGCCAAGACTTCACACCAATACTGTGTAGTTTGATCAAATTGAAGATCTCCTGTTGTTCTCCTAGGAAACCTTGGGTTGTTACTCTGACACATATCACCTACTGTACCTAAACAAGTGGTCCAAGGAATGATGTTGTCTGTGCCAAATTCTAATTCTGCAATTTTGATTTCAGCCGAAATCAGAGTCATCATATGAAGATATGTGGTCTTACTCTTCAACTGTCCCATTTTCTTCTTAAATGACACAAGTGGTTTCTATCAGACCAATAAGCAGCCATGCACTTAAGTACATACTTATTCAAGATGAAAGAGCATAGAATGGAGTGTCTAGAATTTTGGGTGCCTGATATTCATGCTACTGAATTATGAAAGTTTTCAAAGACGAGCCCCTTTTTCTATGAATTTCACTTTTTCATGTCTGAATTCATAAGCATTGGCCAAGAAATTATAGGCTGACCCCACTAACTTTGATAAATGGCTTCCAACCCAGTACAAGACTGGACAGTATGGAACATTTACTTTCTCTCTGATTCCCCAGGTCAGGTAACTCAGGATATTACTACCGTAAAATAACTCTTAGCATTTAGGAAATGGAAATGGCAATAAAAACAAATCCCATCATTATGCCTTTTTTATTTTATTATTATTATTTTTTTTAGAGTTTTTGGAACTGAAAGCATCTTTTCATTGCCTTCTGTGTTGACAGGTTCTTATTGCTGAAGGTGCTGAATTGTTATAGTAGTCTGACAAATAAGAACTGCATACTTCAGCACTGTTATCCTAAAATCATAAAACTTACAGAGCTCATTGTAGAGGACTGTGTCATGGAGGACAATGGAGTGGCCATGTTCTTCCTCATTCTACATACTGTGAGACTGCAGGGAGACAAACATACGTGGCAAAGCTCATTCAACCCTGAGTGACACATATTAAAATGTTTATTGTCGCTAAATGCTAGAAGGTTCTTTTTCAAGTTGGGCATTTTACTTAGGAATTTACTTGGGCATTTTAGATTTTCACATGCAACCACCTCAACCATCAGGACAAAATATCCAGTGAGTGGGAAAATGTCTTCCTGATGCCAGTGGTCGGAAGAGAATGGCCAGACTGGTACGAGTTAATAGAAAGGCATCAGTATCTCAAATAGCATCTTGTTACAAACTGAGGATAAGACAAAGCACATCTCTGAACACACAACATGTGAAACCCAGCAGCAGAAGACCATGGACATGGTTTAAATACCACAGTCTTACCTTCATGAAAACATGACACGTCACAAAGGTAAAATCATTTTAAACTGGTTTCTTCAACATGCCAGTGAGGTCACTGAACTGAAATACCTTCTACAGTCACCAGATCACTATCCAATAGAGCACCACTGGGATGTGCTGGAATGGGAGATTTGCATCATGAACATGCAGCCAACAAATGTGCAGCAACTGTGTGATGCCCTCAGGACAGTGTAGAGAAAAAAGTCTCCAGCACTGAATCTATGCCATGAAGAATTAATGCACATCTGTTTACATTAATCTTGTGTATATCTTGTATGAGACTAAATATAGGATCACTAATAATTGTACCTTTTCTCTTAGGATTATAGTATATGCATCAGACAGAGGATCCACAGAGGTCAGATGTTTAGCAGCAGAAATGTCTACAGCTTGCATTCATGCATGATGCATTCAAAATGTCTCGGTTTAAATATTTGGGATTAACCTGTTAAGACTAATGGGTTAATTTCATAACACCACCATAGTAAAAAGTCTGAAATACAGTACCATGTATCTTGTTCATTTAAATATGGCTTCCAGTGGCTTCAGCATGTGGTACTGATAAAAAGGATGTGCAGAAAGATCTGTTACCACTGACATGAACACAAGGAGGCAGCACTAGAACTGGAATAAACTTCAACATGACTCTTATCCAGATCTTGGAGAGCTCTTAAAGCTCAGAGCTTTTTGCCAGTATTTGTTTTGCTGTTTTTTTTTTTAAATAAACAATTAATCTGGGCTCTGTACTGCGTATTGTAGAATTTGTGATTTTTCAGCTTAAACTAGGCAAAATGATGACCTGAATTTTAGTTCATTTTAACCAACTACCCAAACATGACTGAGAAAAAAAAATAGGCAAAGAAACTGCACATATACACATGATCACGTGTTTTGATGACCAAAAAATAATAATTTACCAATTTTGAGAGTTTAAAATTTTCACACTATCATTCTCATATTCCAGTAGCGGTAAATTTCCATGTTATAAAAGTTTGTTCTACCTGACATATCCGAAAACCTAAATACACAGTTAGAGGTTTGAATCCTTCTCATCAACACTCACCATCAAGGCTTCCACATAAACACATATATGTATTTTTTGAATCATCATTGACATGCATCTGTGCTGCTCGAGTTTTAAGGGTTTTAAACTGCTTAAGCGACAGAGCTGAAATGTTACTAAGCTCTCTGCAAATTGGTTATGTTTGTACGGATGATTATACAGCTGTGGCGGCCTTTAAACTATTGTAGATTAAAAATAAATATAGTATAATATAATGAGAAATATAAATGCATAATGCTGTGAAGCACTTTGGTTCAACTTAGGTCCCTGTAAAGTGCCATGTAAATAAATGTTAATTGATTGATTGATTGATTGATCGATCGATCAATGAATAGTTAAAACTATGAATAGTTAAAACTTCAAGTGTGTTGAAGGAGATACATGTACTTAATCGGTAAACATGTGGTAACTAATTTCAGACACGAATATCTCATATTGTTTGCTGACAGCCTGTAGTTTCCCCTGAATATTTCTCAACATAGAAAATATGTAGTATACAGTAATTTCAGTCTATATGATGATAAGCATTGGTGGCACGGTGACTTAGTGCTTAGCACTGACCAGGATCAAGGGTTTGGTTTTAGCCTTTGGTCCGTCTGCATGGAGTTTCCATGTTCTCCTTGTGATTGGTTGGTTTCATCCTACAGGTTAACGCTACAAGGTTAATGGGAATTCCTACAGTAAATGATCTATAGGGTATGTGTGAGCCCTATGATGGATTGGCACCCTGTCCGGGGTGTACCCTGCCTCACGCCCTGGGATGCTGTTCAGAATAAGTGGTATAGAAAATGAATAAATTAATGATCTTAAGCACGGCAATGACTTTCATAGAGTTACTTTCAGTATTTAACCTCACTTAAAGCCAAATCTCTTGAAGCTATAACACACAAATGTGTGTGTGTATGTGTGTGTGTGTGTGTGTGTGTGTGTGTGTGTGTGTGTGTGTGTGTGTGTGTGAAGGTTATAATAATTATGTCACTGTGTATTATTGCGTGTCAGAGACATATAGAGAGGAGAGTGAGTGAAGATTACAACGTTAATGTGTTTGTGTGTTTGTGCTTTTCACACAGATGATGAAGTGAAAGTAACAAGGTCACTGCATGGCCTCTGAGTGTCCTTTGTGTTTTTCTGTGTGTGTGTGTGTGTGTGTGTGTGTGTGTGTGTGTTTGTGTGTCTGAGGTTGCCATGTGTTTGAAGAATAATCCCCCCCCCCCCCCACACACACCTCCGATGTATGCCATTGGAAATCAATGGTTTATAAGGACAACCAATTACTGACTTTTATTACCACAACACTGTCATAAACTTCCAAACAGCAGTCTTCTCTCTCTCTCTCTCTCTCTCTCTGTCTCTCTCTCTCTCTCTCTCTGTCTCTCTCTCTCTCTCTCTCTCTCTCTCTCTCTCTCTCTCTCTCTCTC
>JAAGKR010008547.1:5019-30802 GCA_011419295.1 Clarias macrocephalus | reverse complement strand
GATCCTAAACTCTTAGATTTTTTCCAGAGCTCAACATCTTCTCATTAACATACTGAATTAGTCTTTATAAATGACTTTTCTGTTACATGACTCTGCATTTTCAATCCTTTAAAGGTGGGTTGTTTTTAACCCTTTTATGTACAGTGTGCAGAGTCTCTTTAAAGGTCCTGTATTTTTACTACACTTCTTTAATAAGATAACAAAGGTCTCAGTGTGTGTGTGTGTGTGTGTGTGTGTGTGTGTGTGTGTGTGTGTGTGTGTGTTAATGTTTCAGCTGAAATTTACCTTATCAGATAAGGGTTAAAAAATTCAGTGTCTATGTAAAGGAGTTACAACTGAGCCACGCCCCTCCAGAGGATAGTACAGCTGAACAACAGGCTGGGGGAGGGGCTTTTCTCATATGAAGTCACAATATGAGAGAATCTAATTGGCTCGTTTAAATCCTGGACGGTTCAAAAACAGAAAGTGATTGTACACAATCACTGTTTATAGGAATTATAGAAATAGGAGTTTTATGACTTATCCGCTGTGCTCAATGTATCTGATAAATATTTAGTTTTTATACTATATTCAACAGAGATTCTTTAAAATATTCAATGGTAAGGATGTTATATTTCAGTAAAAAAAAAAAAAATCAGTTATTTGTTTCACTAATTTGAAGTATTCTGCGTCTAAATATTAAAAATTGTTTTATTATTAACAGATTGCATTGAGAGATTTTTCCAGGTGTAAAGTATTACCCTATTTTTCTCCCTAATGGGGTTCCTGCATGCGCACAATCCAGTTTATTGATTTATTTGAATTCAAAATAAATTTTTAGATGAAAGCAGATACTTTCAGATGCTTTTACTTAAGAAAAATCTCAGACATGTGAATGTAATAACGTTAACGAGAAGCTCAAAAACTCACCTTAAGTTCATGCGTAACCCGACTACCAGAAACTTTCCCTCAGGAAACCTGACATGATCTTTAACCCTGGGCTCATCATTTACTGTATGGATTTGTTTGTTAGTTTGTTTTTTGATCTTTAATGTAATAAATTCCAGATTAGATATGAAACCTAATAGACATATTTCCTTACTATCTCCTTTAATAAGGTCTCGTAGAGCTCATAAACTGTGTTAAACAATATTAAACCATATTAAACCAGTGGCAGAGCTCGCCACAATGTGTGTAGCTAAAATACAACTCCGCTCACATTCTCCTCCCGATATACCCCTCATCCCTCCTCTGCTCATGTCCAAACCACCTTAATCTGACGTCCCTCCTCTAACCGTCCTACCTGCGCTGTCCCTCTAATATACTCATTCCTTATCCTCTCCATTCTTTTCGCTCCCAAAGTAAATCGCAGTGTCTGCAGCTCTGCCACCTCCGGCTCTGCTTCCTGTCTTTTTGTCCAACTGTCCAACATCGCTGGTCTCACTATACTGCCCTGTAAACCCTCCCTTTCATTCTTGCCGATACCTTTCCGTCACATATCACTCCCGCTACTCCTCTCCACCCGTCCCACCCTGCCTGCGCTCTCTTCTTCACTTCTCTACCGCACTCCCCACTGCTTTGGACCTTCCCTACCTCTGCACCTTCTCTCTAGTCCATCCCTCCATCTCTCTAGACTCATCTCAACCTCCTCCTTACTCTCGCTGCTGATCACAATATCATCTGCAAACATTATAGTCCATGGGGAGTATGTATAAAATAAGTATAGATAAGATCATGACGTCACAATGACGTCCTGGAAAGTTTTATATATACATTAGGCCAAACTGTTATTTTGAAGAACATAAACCATTTTAACCTGTCCTGAAGAAAGCTTGAAGAACAAAGAGTGGAACTTGAGCGAGAGCATGATGAGTTATAGAGAGAGAGAGAGAGAAGTGGGGGGGGGGGGGGGGGAGTTACCACATTCATATCAGATCCCAAATGACCCAAATGAGGATGGACCCTGTTGACGTGTTGAGTGCGGTTCCTCTCAAGGGAGTTTTTTCTTGCCACTTTTGACTTCAGCCTGCTCATCAGGGACACTCGAATCATTTTGATTAATACATGTTCTTTCACCTACACTATCATGCTAAAGTATTCGCTCGCCTGCCTTCACATGCATATGAACTTGAGTAACTTCCAATTTTTAATTCATAAGGAATTAAGAACATCAGGGTCTGACCTCACAAATGTGCTTTTCGAAGAACGGTCAAAAATTCCCATGAACACACTGGTGGAAAGCCTTCACAGAAGAGTTGAAGCTGTTATAGCTGCAAAGGGGGCGGAGCCAACATCATATTGAACCCTATGGATTAAGAACTGGATGTGACACAAGTTCATATGCATGTAAAGGCAGGTGAGCCAATACTTTTGGCAATATAGTGTATTTCGTACACGTTTCCATAATTTCCTTTTGATTCCGTAAAGCTGCTTCCCAGCAAGGATCATTGTTCAAAGTACGATAAAAATAAAACTGAATCGAATAGATCTAACAGGGAGAGAGGAGCATGGGCGAGTCGACACATTTTATATGTAAAAAAAAAAATGCAAACACATCCTCAATGTTTAGTGCTAACCGCTAATTGCTAATGACTAGCCTCGCCCTTCTAAAGAGCTGAAGCTCATTAAGTTGGCCAAATCAAAAAAGCTCTGGAAAACGTTCAAAAATAGAAAAAAGTAAAATAATTTGTTCCATGTATTTGGCTTGTACACACACACACACACACACACACACACACACACACACACACACACAGAATGCCTAAAAAGCGAATTTCTTATAACAGGCCCCCTTTAATCAGACTCAACCCTGAAGCCGTAAGCCTCCTTTAACACAACTTTGATGAATCGGCTTGTAAATTACCGTTTCTTTTGTAAGCAGTAAATGAACGTTGCGTTCTGTGAAAAGTTTTATTCTCTAACACAGACCTTCCTGCAAAGTTACACCGCTTTCAGGAATGTGAACTCCCCAAACAACTGAAGTTACTTTTTTCAATTTAATTATGAAGAACTCGCCGCAAACCTCTAATGTCATCAAGCGCAGGCCGTTTAGCTCTTCAGAGTCGCGCGCTAATGAACAACACTTACTGAATCTGCTGCAGATGAAAGACCTTGAACGCCAGCATGCTGGATCAAAAACACGGCCTTCGGTCACAGACAAAAGCGGTTCTTACTATTTGTGGAATAAAACTTGAAGAGCTTTCAGTATAGAATTTCTAAATGTGTGACCTGTTTTAAAAAAGGTTAATTATATTACAGTAAAAAATAATGCTTTGATGCTATTACAGTGAAGATGACTTTTGTAATATTATTTTCATATTATTTTCTTGAACATGGAATCTGCAGAAAATGTGTTCAAGCAAATATTTGCCATATTTACAAAGTTTCTTTGTTTCCACTGGCAACGAGGTTGAAAGTAACAGAGTTTGTAGGTGTTTAATTATCAAATATTAAAAATGTGTCTAGCTAGCATCCATGGTAATTGGCACACTGGCATCAAGGACTTTCTAATGATCCACTTAAAGTGTACTCACTCACCGTCTATACCGCTTTATCCTGTATTCAGGGCTGGAGTCTATCCCAGAGGACTTAGGGTACACCCTGGACAGTAGGGCACACTCATACACACACACACACACTCATACACACACACACACACAACAGGCAATGTGGGAACACCAATTAGCCTAATCTGCATGGCTTTGGACTGTGGAAGAAACCGGTTAACCGGAGGAAATCCACCAAGCACGGGGAGAACATGCCAACTGCATGCACACAGAGACGGGAATCGAACCCGGACCCTGGAGGTGCAAGGCGACAGCGCTGACCACTACACCACCGTGCCATCCAACAAGGAAGGCAAAGCTATTTCTGACACCAAAACAAATAACAAACACATCTCATGTGCGTACGTCCAGGTACTACGGTGGCCGAGAAGTGCAAAACAAGTTAACAAAATGAAAACAAAATAACAAATTAAAAACCACAATAACAAAACCCAAAACAAAATAAAACATTCAAAAACAAAATAACAAAACCCAAATCAAAAGAACAAATTCAAAAACAAAATAACAAAACCCAAAACTAATTTGTTATTTTGCTTTGCGTTTTGTTAATTTGTTTTTTCGGTTTTGCCATTTTGATTCTGAATTTGCTATTTAGTTTTCGGTTTTGTTAATTTGTATTGCGCCTCTCGGCCGTTCGGAAACGAACCGGAAAAGGTAGGTATAGTTTGCGAATGAAATTATTACCGCTGATTGGACGAGACACCTGTCACTCAAGATATACAGGAAGTACTGTAGCGGCGGTAGATTCGTGTGTGTACGAATGTGCAAACATGTCCTGTCCTTATTGTGGTTTCAAATATGGCATTCTGCCAATTTTTTGCAGTTCTTGTGGAGAAGTGCAATACAAATGAACAAAACCCAAAACAAAATAACAAATTCAAAACCAAATTAACAATTAGTTTCGGGTTTTGTTATTTTGTTTTCGGATTTGTTAATTTGGTTTTGAATTTGTTATTTTGTTTTGGGTTTTGTTAATTTGGTTTTGAATTTGTTACTTTGTCTTCGAATGTTATTTTGTTTTCGGTTTTGTTAATTTGTTTTGCACTGCACGGCCACCGTAAGGTACACACACCACTATCATCATCCCCACCACCCAATCATCATCCACCATATCATCACTCTAAATTGAAGGCAGAGGATGAAATCGCATGCGCATGGCTCTCAGGTGGTTGGCCTGGTGGTTGCTGAGCAGGAAAGATTCTTCCAAACAAAAAGAGCTTCGGATTTTTTTTTTCTCTTTTGTTTTTTATAAAGGGAAAGAGAGAAAAAAAAACAGCAGGAGATGAAGCACGCCTTGAAGAAGCACCTTGGACGTGATGTATGAGAGCGAATTCATATCTGACAAATTCAACCCCGTTCCACTGAACGTGAAATCCAAACTTAGATTAAAAAGTCGACAGATCGCGTTTCAGCACTTCAACAGCGGGGACTTTTTCAAACTCGACCGCAGATGTCCGCTGTGAGGGCGATTCTGAATCTTTCTCCTCTCTACTCCCAAATACAAGTCTGAGATTTAAAAAAATATATATATCTAATAAACCTTGTCAATATGTTTCAGGACTAATCATATAGAATACAATAAAAACTGATATACTATATATATATACTGATATACTACATACTGCTCTGCTACACTATGCCATGATTGGACTGCCTGCTTCCCGTCTGAAACACCGGCCTCCCAGGAACTCCTTTAATCACCCAAACATGTGGAAATGGCTTGGAGTGAGGTCAGGACTGTACGGGGGACGTGGCAATAACTCCCAGCCATGTTCCTGTCACGTGGCGCAAGTGGTGTTGGTGAACGACTGAACGGTTTTCTGCAAGTCGACGACAAGTTATCAGTTGTTTTTTAAAGATCAGGCGTCGCTGAATGGTTATGGGAACGACTGCAGTGGGCTTTGAACCAGCACAGCTGGGATCTGTAACTAAGCTGTTTTACTGCACCCAAGAGTCTCAAAATCGTCTCAAAAAAGCCTTTGTTAAAAATCAATCACTTTTACGCCTTCATTCACCAGATAATTCATCAAGTCCCAGATTGAATTGAACACCCCTTGTATGTTATCATTTCAATGGTATATGTTTATTTATTAAAGAATGATGCATGGTAGGTGTAATCTGTTTATGGTTATGGATAATGTGGAGACGAGAATGAGTTTTAATTTACAAAAAAAATTGCATGACTTCATGTTAAGGAACCGCATGTAAACTCCGCAAGTCTTAGACGTTACCATAAGTTCTGATACTGGAGGCTCCTTCAAACAATGGTAAAGGGATAGTTTGGGCTTCTTCACGTCTGTTTTAAATCAAAATGGAGGTGCATATGAGTACATTACCATTAGTCTTGGTCATTATAAATGTTCCTATCTAGGCACAACATGGATAAATTAAAGATACCAACTTGATTTGTCTTCATGGGATGGCACAAGCGTCATGAGTCCCAGCTGGACTTTTGTTTTTGCCACAATTACTCACAATGAACCCACATTCCAGGTGGCAAACTTCACAGTCAATGTTCGGAGAAGGAAGATTTATAATGTCCAAGGCCTATAGTAATGTACTTAGTAATATCTTCCAGTATATACACCTCAATTTTGATTTAAGACAGACTTGAAAAACTCAAGCTATCCCTTTAAGCCAACATCGTGTCATATTGTTCATCTGGAGGATCCGACATATTGCCATTGTGGGTTGTTACTATAGAAACCATAAACCGCACTGTCAGAGCTCCTGTTAAATAAAATCCATCATCTACCCCCTGACCAATCAGAATCCGGAATTCAGCTGCACTTTGTAAGCGCTGTTATGGGTGGACGTGCCTTGGTTAGACTATAGTTTTGTGGAATGAGAAAGCGTTAGGGAGACATTGCTGAGTTTATACCAGGTTACAATTTAAATCATTGTTGCGGTGAATGGGGAGAGAGAGAGAGCGAGAGCGAGAGCGAGCACTCAACAGAGAGAGACAAAAACAAGCCAGTCAGTGTGTTGCCGTGAAATGGATCCGCGCGACTGTTCCGACTTCAAACCTCCCTTGGGTGTCTCGAGTCACTCCGCCATCTCATCCAAACAGAAAAAAGATCTCCTGAGAGGTCTGTCTCATTACTCTCTCTCTCTCTCTCTCTCTCTCTCTCTCTCTCCTACACAACAGGTCCGAATTGCTACGCCGGAACGACAATCATCCCGGCCGGCATTGAAGTAAAAGTGGACGACTGCACCATCTGCCGCTGCCACACCGGGGACTGGTGGAAGCCGGCGCAGTGTCTGAGGCGCGAGTGTCTCAACGGCCAGACTTCATAAAAACACACGAGTTAAAGAAAGTGATTAGGAATGTGATCGACAGCAGCACCCAGACACGGGGACCGTCCACCTCGAGGACAAGGAGGGACATACTGACCGGCACGAGCACAATACGGATACGGCTGGCTAAAGTGAGGCTGCTGAGAGACGCACACACAGATACGCTTTACACCTCGGAAGTGTACGAGTGTCAGAAACATAAAAAAGACACTGGTGTCTGTTTGTTTGTTAGTTTTTTTTTGTTTTGTTTATTTGTTTGTTTTTTTTCCAAATAGCTTCATTATAGGTTTAATTCTTACATATGCTGCTTAAACACAGAGTTTATATATTTCATGGGTGGGTGAGGAATAATATTTATTCATTCAACTCAACTTTCGACGTGTATCATGACCGGACACGAGAGCGTTGCATCCTGGGAGGACGTCTGTATCGCTGTTGCTTAGAAATGACTGGAATTTGATGCTCAGAGTCAGATGTACGCTGTGTGAGAAGAATATGCATTGAGTTGTGTGAGTTGAGAACGGCAGTGTGATTAAAAACCTTAGAGTGAGGTCGCTGCTGCGCCAGACTCGTCTGGAATCCACCGATGGGACGACGGGATAGGATGACGCCCGCCTCCTGGGACAGACACAAACACGCCGGTGATGAAGCTAACATAATGAAAATATTCCAATATATGGGGGGAAAAAAAATATCCTCATCCTTTAAGTTTCGCACTTTTCAGCACAAGCTGATTCCCAGATCACACTGATGGCTGACGTTGAACAGAATGGAGGGGTTTCTGTTGTGCCACTGTTTTGTTTATGTTTTTTTTCTTTTTTTAAATAGCAGAATCTTGTAGTATTATAACCCGACACATTACCGCATGTCGTCAGTTCAACATTTCAGGCGAAGATGTCATTAAGAGTGTGTGATCATTTTACAAGACCGCTGAAACCGCACAGTTTAAACCGGGCTCAGACGCACCACCACATCGCCAAATACGGATAAGTTCGCTGCTGCTGTTTTGTAATTCTGTCACAAACGTTATTTAATTTCTTTCATTGTGAACAGACAAGGCTCGTGTGAAGAGCTGTGACTGAGCTTAACCTGATGAACGTGTTCGATTGATATTGTAACGCTGACGGAAAAACACGGACGGAACATTATAGGTGCTGCTAGATAAGTCATTAGGGACATTAAATTAGACGCCTTCTGCTTGTAATTGTATAACTTATTATTATTATTATTATTATTATTATTATTATAACTATAACACACGTCTCAGTTTGATGGGCAGGAAACATTTATAGCGTAGGGGACTGGATGTTTTGTTGTACAGGACTATTAGCAAACATGAAAGCGTCAACAAATTACATTATAATTTCTCTCAAAGTTTATAATCTTCCTTTAAAGTCTAAACTTCCTGTCCGGAAGTGATATACAGAACTGTGCTAAAGTACAGAGTCCATCATTTCTTTATATTTTGCTTCCAAAGAGACAGACTTTCTCGTATTTTTAATGTAGTCTAGAGGAATCGTTCTCCAGACGTCCAGATGGACCTTGTTGTCTCTTATCATTTTCAGTCCCGTCCCTGTACCTGAGCAGGTTCAGAGGATTGATTTTTGTTTGTTAAGCCACACAGTGACCTATGAATCATTCAAGCATAAAAACGTCTAACTTCAGTCCTGAGCCAGTGAGAAACAGATGCAGATGATGGCAGATGATCAGGAGGTGATTAGTGTACTGACTGCTGATGCTGAATGCCGAGTGGTTGGAACAGACGAGAGGGGAAATGAGGTCGCTGCTGAAATAGTTACATAAACAAACCATTTTTTAATTGTATCCTTTAGGCACTTTGCAGTAAAACATTTGTTTCCAATTTTTTTTTTTTCATTTAATTTCATTGAGGCAGGGTCAAGACTTTTTTGCACAGTACTGTATTTTTATATACTTCGCTGTACTGATAACACAAGCCGCTATCTATGTTGATGTAGTGTCTGATGTACAATCCGCTATCTATTGTTGAATTACAAGATTTAATGGATGAGTGACAGTACATGTGCTTCATGTCCCACTCACAAATCAGTTCCATACTGTATGTTGATGCATTTCCTGAAAGTGAAGACCCAAGCACTCAGAGACATCACACTTCCATTCCTAAGAAATCATACAGCAGCTAAGCGAGCTTAGAGAGAAGGTCATCGCGAGTCGTGTATCGATAGAGAAGCGTTAATGTTGTATGAAAGATCAGTCTGTTGAAGTTTCTAAAAAAAAATAATAATAAAAAAAAAGCAAAGTCTCGGGCAAATTCCACCCTGTTTTACTTACAAATAAACGCCTTGTTTTTTTGTTTTTTCATTTGTTTGGTTGTATTTTGGGGGGAAATATGAAATTTATGCGAGAAGATGCAAAGATACAAAAACAGACTGACTAACAAGCTAATGTGTTTCTGCTGTAGAGCGAGACACTTAATTGGATGAACAGAAATATATGAAAATATGAAAAATATGTCCTTATTTATTTTTTTACATATTATATTAATGTCTGAAACTTCAATGAAAAGTACAAAAAGTTCTGTGAAACCGAACACTGTTGAACGAAACACCTGGTTCCAGTCTCGAGAATGGAGGAACGTTGGGACTTCATGAGCCAATGCTTTTTCTTTCCTTCCATTGTCATGAATTTTTTTTTTAATTGATTGGGAAAATCATAATTGTTGCCGAGCATTGAGAGTCAAATTGCAACTCCATATTACAAAATTGTTTATAATGTTATAATGTTAAATGTTCTTCTGGATGCTGCATGTTTTTGCAGTTACTTTAGCTTTTAGCAGATGTTATCTAGAGGAACTTCACTACAGAGAGCATTATATAATCCATCGAGTATAAATCCATCATGCTGGTACAAATGAATCAGGATTTAAAGGTGCTTTTACATTTGTTGGTCCGTTTGTCAATTTTCAATCAAAGAATTCAATCTTAATTGTCACTTTTGGTTCTTTTGTAATTGAGTTCAATACAGTGATACTCGCACATGCGGAGTCACCCTGAGGGGTGTGTAGGACAGGAGACGTTCTCATCACATTCACCGGCCCCAAATACAGAAACCCAAACAAATGTGACTTGAACCATTTTTTATCAAGTGCACATAGGATTCACACAAAAGCCTCCTAACACACAGAACACTGAGCTGGCACTAAATAAATGAGCAGATGATTTAATAAATGATCAGCTTTTATACTTTATTATCTCTTTCTGTTTGTTTAGTCAACCAAAATCTTCAAAACATATGGGATTTTTGAAGCTGATCATTTGGATTTATACATATTTTCTCACACATTTCACTCATTTTTTCCCCTAATTTTCTTTTTTAAAAGCTGCTTTTGCGACCGTCACTGTTGTTAATAGCGCTATATAAATCTATTAATTTGAATTAAAGCACAATAGCTCAGCACTTTGGCTCAGCTTTCAATGAAACGCCGCATCCCAACACACAAGGTGGCTTTGATCAATCTGGGCATCATTCATTCCTTTGTTTTCTCTTATAAAAAAGAAAAATACAAATTGGAAAACCACTTGTTTGTTTCAATATTCATTTTCCAAGCTAAAGAATTGTTCTGTTTGTTTTTTAAATCTGTACTTTTAGGATTGGCTTCTTTAAATAGCATGAAAATCGCCATGTGATTCAAGTAAAAAAAAAAAAAATTTAATAAAATAAACCACTATCCAGCATAACACATGAGGAAAACAAGTAAAAGGTTCAAGACCATGTGACTTGTATCTAATTAAAATGCTTTAAAAGTGTTTTCCTTTTTTTATTTGCACACAGAATTGGAAAAATGAAAAATTTGCATTTTTGTTTTGTTTTGGAAGCAAATATAAAAAATAAAAAAAACAAGAGTTTTTTTTTTTTTTTTTTTGATTTTGCGGTCATATGAATAAGCAACATCAGCACAGCAGTATGGCCTTGAGTGTGATATTGCTTTTATACAACAGTTTGGCAAACACTATCTATCATCAACAGATTATGATTTGATTGTTTATTTTGACAGAGGTGAAGGTAGTTTTAAATTCTTACGGGTATGTAGCCAAAATGGGAGGAGAATAAACCATGGAGGTGACGGACAATCCTGAGAAACTTACTAGATTTTATTTGCATTTCCACTTATTCCACTAATTTCTAGCATTCTTGGTTGAATCCAAAATAGCATAAAATAGAAAGCTTGTGCACTAGCTATGTAGGGTGTACAATGCATTGTCCAACACACCAAGTAGTGCCCTTGGCGAGGGGATAGAGAGAGATTTGGGATTCAGTCTTGCGTTGGAAGATAGTTAGCTTTGTAGCTCACATTAGCTGTGAAAAGAAGGACGTTGACGGTTCAGAGGCAATTCAGAACAACGTAGAAGAGATCAATAAGGAGACGAGTGTTGTTTAGGACGACATATTGTGTCAGATGTGTTTTCTTGCCGAAAGTGCTTCTGTAACTGGTTTTGAGTGTGTTTTCTAGCAGGCAGCTGCTCTCTCCTCTTTCCAGTTCGGTACAGTTCTGCAGACGTTACCGACCTACTGCTGCCCATGCAGTTACCAACAGTTAGTGTAAATAACAACTACTGTATTAGAACACCTGCAAGGTGGAATGATACATATAGTTAAATACCCCAGTGCTGTTATGCTCTATATCAGCACTCATGCAATGTCTCAGACATTAATCAGATTAACTGTTGTACAGTGAAAAAAAAAAGAATGAATGTGAGATACATGACTGGAGGCGTCATACATTTTATTTCATTCATTCTCATTCATTGCTCTTCATTATTTCATTGTTTTAGACACAAATATTGAAATAACTAGTAAGTTTCTCTGGGGTTTTTAAAGTAAACAGAACTAATCAAACAAAGCCATGAGATTTAAACACTATTATATTCTTTATTTATCTCAGTCGTGTGTGCTGGTCAGAGTTGTGTGTAGATTTGGGTCGACCGCTGGAGATTTTCTCATTTCAAATTGGGCTGCAGGATTATTAAATTCTGTAGAAGATCATCTTAAATTAAATGAGAAGTAGGTAGCAGTGGCATGTTAGCAAAAATACGCTGTTGTTGAGACGGGGCTGAGCTGGTTGTGTTCTGAATGTGTTTGGTAATTAAAATCAAGCCCATTAAGTTAACAGTGGCCAAAAAGGCATCCCAAAGTGGAAATAAACCTCGGCTGGATGTTTTTGGATGATGCATTCAGGCTGTCAGGGAAGTCATGTGGTTGCGGCATAAAAGCAGAATTAAGAAAAGAAGATGCTTTTAGTGTTGGGGATTTTAACACTCTCTGTCCTTAGGAAAAAGAGAAAAAATAAGAAGGAAAGAATGTTTGCCAGCATTAACGCCGTTCTGTTTGTCACATCCCTTCGTGAACAACAGTATTCCCTAAGACCAAGAGCTTGAACTCGTACAAGCAATTAGCACGCCCAAAACTGTCTGCAGTAATTCCCCTTAATCAGGACGTATTCGGTGATAAATTAGCCGTCGTCGTTCTCAGCGGTGCGGCCCAGCGGGCACAGAGCCGACACAAAAGCAAGAATCTGCATACACCCGCTGCTTCAGAGCCACTTCGCCTCATTCTTCTCACACACCACACAGACACACCACCATTCCTAGTCTCCCGGAGGCTGCGTCTCTGATCAACCTCTAATTCTGAACAATTAGTGAATTAGCGTGACTGATTGGCTCATACAGGAGATTTGATTGTTGGAATTTGGGGACATGAACAGTTCAAACATGTAATACATTAATGTAAGTTGGAAGAGCATATGAAAATTCGAGCAAAAGACAAGATACAAAGGATACATTTATGGTGGTGAATAGAAGTGAATGAATTTGTAGCATTTATGCCAGAAATGTCATTTATGGAAATCCAGTTAGCTTGGGAAAAACTTTTTCAATAGACAATAGACATGATTGACACTCTCCACCCGCAAATGGCCAGGATTAACATAATAATAATAATAATTATTATTATTATTATTATTAACATTATTAGGCTCTGTACTCGGGTACACATGAGTATTTTCACCCTCTGAAACAGCAGGTGGCAGCATCCACCAAATTGGTTTGCGAGCTGCCATTAAGTACAAAGAGAAGAAGAGAAGAAGGGCGTCAATATTTGTGCTACGTCTAATATTATTGATATTCCTGAAAAAGATGTCAACGAAAAGCACGGAAAGATTGTGCGTTATGGTCAATAGACCATTTGGACGTGACGTAACAATGTCCGACAATTTGCAACAACAACAATTTGCCTCCTTAGTAACTATAGTTTTTCAGAATTGCTAACTTGTTACATTTTTGGCTCCACCTCGAACGTTATTATCAAAAGACATACTGTACTTGCTAACCTGATTGCGGTTAGAGGCACTGCTGCCATCTGCTGTTGAGACAGACATTCTTGGAGTCGCGCGTCTGCAAATCAAATTCTCAATTCCGAAAAAATCGGTTCATAAATCCCGGATCCTTCAGCAGGATTGAGAAACATTGTTTCAAAGCACTTTCGTGAACGCGATCCAAGCTGATTACTCCAGTTATTATAGGAAAAACATGCTTTTTTCACAATAAAACCACACTCAACCTTATTTTTAGGGGTAGCAGGGAAATCCTCATTTAAGTATTCTAAACATAGGATTTCAACAGATTTTTCCAAGCTCTGGCCATATCTCAGCGACCGGACATAACACAATAATGAACCTGGTATCAAAATGGAGCTTAATGAACCAGCAATGTAAAAATATTCATAACTCAAATAAGCCAAAATACCACTCAGTACATGATTTGATGGGTCACGTTTGTAAATCTGGCAGAATTTTTTTTTTCTTCTGCTTTTTGGGCATGAAAACACAACAAAAGACTGATGCTGTAACTAATGACTACACTAGCTAGCAATCAGCCACTGTGTCATTTACGTTATGTTAACAACAGAAAAAGAGACTAACAAAGTAAATCAGAAAGAGGCATTACACTTTACGCATTAAGCTGAAATTCTGTAGTGTTTATTTCTAATTTATCTTTTGTCTTGAAAACATGCGAATTGTCAAAAAAGTCAAGGAAGACATTTCTTTCCTTTTCAGTTCTCAGCACTGTACTGTAAAGTTGCCTGAATTGGAAGCATTAATCAAAAATATATATTTTTACCAAAAACAGGTTACAGGTTTTAGCCTTTTCGAATGTCAACCTTTCTATACGGTGCATAAACTGTTTATATTCTGGACACTAATTCTTATACATTTATATACAAACTCCTGAAGAGTTAATTATCCAAAGCACGATCTTGAAAGTATTGCTCAAGAATCTAGCTACAGTATGACAGGCAAGAGATTTAAACTGTCAACCTTACATTCATTACAATCCTTACAATCATTTCCTCTAGATCTTACGCAACAAATGTCTTTTTCTGTTTTTCTTTTCAGAAAGAATTTTACGTGGAACCCGTTTAGAACTCATGAATCATTACTTTTGTGAAGAATTACAGGAATGTTTTAACTAAGGATGTTGGATTGTTCTTTCTCTAAGCTGCCCAAATTTCAAGCTCGCTTACTAAACAATAGAAAACCTACTTCATGTGCTGTTTTAACGAACCACCTAAAGAACTTGAGCCTAATTAAAAGTCGACTCCCATAGTATTCAGTATATTGGATTTCCTCTAAATATCCACATACAATCCTTCGACCTGAATCTTTATTTAGAATAATCACATGTGCTTCTTTATAGATTTTCTCCAGCCAGCCTTTACAGTACTGTTCCATCTTTTTTTTTTTTTTATTCTGTAGATGATAAATTACGCATCATTAATTTGAACACGCCATCCACCCGGCCCATGCGATTTATCACAGGTATTTCTTACCCACGGAGAAATCATCCCAGTTAACCTGTAAGACCCCGGTCCTCGGCACTGATGGATGGACTGTGTAATAAACGATCCATTGGGAATGGTAATGAGATGAAAATGGATTCAGTAGTGTGACCCCTAGAGAAAGGGGCTGGAAATTTCCATGGATTTCACCTCACGGTCTTTGACAGGACTGGATACTTGCATGTTTTCAATTTGAGTTGGATTTCAAGTTCAGTGTGAGACCAGTGCTCGGGATTAGTCATTAGTTGGCAGGTGATGACTTTATGACCTGATCAGAGAAAACATAAATGAACAGGGATGTCTTTTGCTGAAATATTTTCCATCTTTTGATGCATCGGTACTTTTTGTTTCAAGGCAAGGTACAAGTGAATGTTTTCTAGTGCTAGTAGATCTAGTCAAGTCAAGGCAAGTGGCTTTTTATTGTCATTATGACATCATACAGTACATACAGCCGGTGTTGCTTGGGACCCATAGTGCAATGGTCTTCACTAAATCTTGCACAAAATGCAAAGAAAAACAAAAAAAGTCACAAAATCACAAATGCTTTGCACAGCTTTTCAAACAAGTTTTGATTATTTGCCATGGGAAATAATTTGCAACATTATGGTTCTTAAGGTGAAAATTCGCAGTGCCGCAATGTTTGTATGCCGAGGTACCACTACGTCGAAAAGAAAAATGTGTCCGCTAGCTACAGTAGTTTCATTTTAAACAAATTAAAATTTTAAGATACTTTCTCACTAGTCACATTGCAATTTCTTATCATCTGTTATTAAAGTGATAACCTACAATATGTCACATTGTGTGCAAGATACCACTACTGATTTTAAAGCATCCTTATTTATTAGTATTACTCACCTCAAGTCTTTCCCATTTCAGGCTTTCAGGAAGCTTAAGTTACCATGTGGTCATGTTTTATTCCAAGGATTTTATTCGGAAATCCAAACCCCCAGGTGAAGCTCTGATGATGCTCAGCTAATCTTGACTCTTCTTACAGACACCAAGCTCGACTTCTGTATTTATTTATATATTTATTTCGGCCGTGGCCGAAACGAGAGCTGGGGCATTAAAGTTGAGAGTTTTCGGCGCTGTGATCGTAATCCCTCCTCTGCGCGGGCTTTACAGCTACTTCTCAATCCCAGTCTGACGAAACCCGGTGCACATTTTGTGTTAGCCATGTTCTAGCATACGCTAATCTTTTTAAAGCTAACTTTTCAGTTGAACGACATGCCTTAAAGAAACCTAAATCCAAACGTGCGATGTTCCACGGTGGATTTAGATAGGAGGGATAAAATCCCTGGTTAAAGCTTCATGATGGTCTGTTTCTGTTCCATTACATCTCCTCTAGTTCCTGAATTCTGATCGGATTCAGTGACTTATAGATTCAAGTGTAGTTTACGTTGCTGGGGAAAATCTCCACATAAGTGTGTGTGTAAAAACTTCGCCTAAAAAAACTGATATGACCATGTTAAGAGTTCATCTAACCTTCCTAGAAAACCTCAATGTGACAGGTGAAGGTTTATGTTCTACATAGTGGGACCCATAGTGGGAGTTTCACATTCCAGACATTCGGCTCAAATGGTTCCTTGGCCCAGTCCTGACTGTTTCTACTCGCTCACAATGCTTAATACACTCACTCACTTACTCCTCGTCTATTTCGCTTTCTCCTGTGGATAGGGTGGCGGGATACTCTGTGAAGACACACCAAACACAGGGAGAACATGCAAACTTCATGCACACAGACCCGAGGAAGGAATTGAACCCGTGCCACCTCGTGCTTAAATCTTTACATCATATACAAGTTCAAAATGACTAGAGAGACATTATAAAGAAATATTAAGCTTGTCAGGAAGTAGCAGAGATCGTTGTTGCCTTGTGTGAGTGGACACAGCTAATACAGCTAGCTCTCTTCGCTATCCTAAAATGAAAAAGTGGCTAAGTAGGAAGGCGTTAAACATAGCGAGAGAAGTTAGATTAAACTACTACTGATGTTATTGGAACATAAAAAAAAAAAAAAACAACGCCAGACAGGCCACGCCCACAAGTGACAAAGTATAAGCATGACTAAAAATAAAAAAAATTAAAAAATCATGAAAGCTTACATCAGGCTAAAAGACAGTTTACATCAGATGTTTATTTCTTCAAAACTTTCATAATACACTGAATAAATTGAGCAAACTCTAATTGGCTGGCATAAATAACTATATGATAATCTTTCATACAGTATGATTCATAATAGAACAGTCATAAAAAATACCACGAAAATACTTCTTTCTGATTGGCTGGCACCTGTGCTGATTTTAATTATTATAATTTAATGAGACAATTATCATGTCCCACATTCTAATCTTTGCTAATTGTACTTTTGCTACAGAAGTCCTATAGCATTTTATACCATGAATAGAGCATCCATTTAGTTTGTGATTTAACATTGGATTATGTTACATGCTACATTTTGCTACTGTAGTTAATCTAGCACAAATTAAGCACCATCACATAAGAGGAAGTACCGTTATACTAAATATCAGCATGGCTGTGATGTGATAGTAGGTGCAATATATATTTTATACAACAGTTCCACAAACACTCCACACCTCTATCAACAGATTATGATTTGTTTCTTTAGTGTAGTGTCTAGTGGAGCTGGCGACCGACAGTTAGCGTAATCATAAGGGGTAAAAGTAGTTTTAAATTCTTACCGGTATGATGTAGCCAAATGGTATGGAGAATAAACCACGGTGGTGGTGAACAGTCCTGAGAAACATTTGAGATTTACTTTATATTTCCACTTATTCCGCTTTACAATATCAGCTAACTTCACGGCATCTGGGCTTGAATCCCAACCAGTGCAAAATAGTAACCTATAGTTAAACGCCCGAGTGCTGTTACGCTTTATATCGGCACTGCAGAATATAGTCGGCTCTGAATGGATGTATCATGAAGCTTTATCCCGTCAAAAATCAGATGTTAATACAAATCATATCATGACACGTGTATGTTTACGCATTATTGTCAAAATTATTATTATTATTTTAATTTTTTTTTTAGCCTTCTATGGAATTAAACGGTGCCGAATGTTTAGAAGTCCGCATTTCAGTTGACACCGAGCTCGCCCGTTGGTTGTAAAGTCACTCGTGGGATTTTACCTTTATTTGACCTCAACTGTGTGAAATTCAAAAGCTCGGAGAAGACGCATCAACATCCTTCTTCAGTGTGTGTGTGTGTGTGTGTTTTTTTTCCCCCCAATCATTAAGGAAATGGACAGCCAAGGACTTTCAAATGGAACAGAATGTTTCAGGGTGTTTGTGTTACTCTTTTTGTTTGCTGCTTTCTTGAGACCTACACGAAAAAGGATTTGTTCATCCACAAAAAGGTGTAGTTTGTTGTGAATGTTGAATGTGTGTGTGTGTGTGTGTATATGAGTGTGTTCCTCCATTATTTGTCATCATCTATGCTGAGTGCTGTAAAAGTGAACAGCAGCCCTTTTCTCGAGACACCAACTAACTGTAGCTGGAAGAAAACGAAGAAGAAGAAAAATGGGGGGCGGGGGGGGGGGGGGATTGGAAAATTGTTCTTTTTTTTTTTTCCTAAACAAAACTGTTATATAAATTTGTGCCTGAAAACTGAGAAATGGTATCTATTATTCTGGAAACATACTGTTAAACAAGCAGCTTTTATTACACGCCGGGGCACTGAGGGTCATTCTTATAGCAAACTGTCATTTCCTATATCTATCATTTAATATAATAATGTTTATTATCGCAGACGGATGTTGTTACTATACTCTGTACAGATGAATATATTTAAGTCAAACGGAAAAAAAACAGATGTGTTTGACTTGGATTTGTCATGAACACTTGTGGGTTTTTTTTTTTTTCTTTCACAAAGCCCGAGGTGCCCTTCATTGCGTACGAGTGTACAAATGTAAATATCCAAATGTACCAGTCTGTATCCTGAGGTTAAAACAGAGGGAAAGATGTGTACTATTTATGAAGACAAAAATTATTTTGTTAAATAGACTGAAAAGAAAAGTGGTATCCAGAAAAACAAATTGTGTGTGGTGATTCATTCCTGTGGTTTTGATTTTGAAGCAGATCACTGATTATGATGCCTGGACACACACACACAAACCTATATTGCGCATACAATACACACATATGAACATACGCACACGCATGCATACATAGATACATATGTACTGCCATTGTTGTGTCCCAATTACTGGGGTGCCATGATTTTTTGCTCCTCATCTCATTCAGCACTGTGACCAGATCATTGAAAGGAATGTGAGGGGACTGGAGGCATATCTTCAATTAAGGCCTGAGTTTCTCTACTACCAGATAAGAGTCGGTGAGAGGGTGGGTTCGAGAGGTTTGGGAAAGATCAAAGAGATCAGGGGTAGAAATGGTGCAAGGTGTGCTGCGGGGGCCACACTGTGTTTTTACGTGCTCTCCGTCGCTGGCGAGCTTGCTGAGGGTTGGCCGCTGATATACTGTGGCCACTGTCGGCACTTCCACCCTTAGTTACAGCCAGCTCTCAAGATTCAGCCATCATTATTGTGACAGCCTCTGCCTTGACTTTTACGCCTGCAGTCCTGGTCTGCCCCCACCTCTAGCAGACTGCGATAGCCACACCAGCTCCTTCACTTCAAATTATGGATTTGCCACCACCGCTTGGTTAGATTGGCTTCTATATTTCAATTCCAGCCTTCCACAGCCTCTACCGGACTGCAGTTGGCTCCTTTGATCTTCACCACTGACTTGCTACCAGTGAAACTTTTGCTGGCTTCCTTTCATGCCCACATTACCCACCAGCATTTGACTGTCATGCCCACTGGACACTGCTCCTGACCCACACATTAAACTTTCTTCATCTTATTTTTGTTTCCCCACTACCCAAGCCCCTTCAATTTTTCCTTTATTACTTAATAAAATCACTATTTTTTATAAAAGACCTCGTCTCGTGTTTGTGTGAGTGTGCTGTTCCCCGAGGCAAGCTCTTACAATCCATACATACAGAATCCTGCACGACTTTGCACAACTTCCCCATGCTTGGTGGGTCTCCTCCTGCAGTCCAAAGACATGCAATGGAGATGAACTGGAATCGTATATGTGTGAGTGCCTTGAAATGGGTTGGGACCACGTGTTTCCCCCGTGCCCCTGCACAGGATAGGGTGGATGCTGATCTCCGGCTTAACTAGGCCACTCATGGTAGGAACTCCGACTCTAGGGGGTGTTTTCTTTAGCTGTACCTAGTCACCTGTGATTATACCACAAGACCAGTTCTGAGTGTGGATGCGAGTATTCAGACCAGTGCACTAAGCTCAAGAACTCAATCCCGGCTCACAAAGTTTTTATAGTTGAAAAGCAAAAAAAAATGCCCAATAAATAAGATGCTCACACAAGCAAAACAAACGAACTGTTAACCGAACTTAATAACATTCCGAGCAGAGAGCCGTGGAGCACAGGGCTGGAACATCGAGAACAGTATTGAAGCAATTCCACAAGCACAAGGAGTGGCACGTTGACTAAGTGAGCTAAAGTTGCCTGCTTTTACAAAGTTTGTAGAATGAGGTGTTAAAAGCGCAGCTGTTCCTCTCTCTCTCTCTCTCTCCCTCATTCTCTCTCTCCATCATCCCACGGACTCGCCTCCTATTAATCAGACCCCTGAAACCTGGTGTGCAACACTAATTGCCTCCTCCACCTCCCTGCAAGGCGAGGGCCAAGAAATCGAACACAGCTCCCTGTAATCAATAGCAATTAGGAGCATCCTTGAGTAATCCCATTGAAAGCTCCGATTTGGGAGATGGCCAAAAACGACCTCTAAGACGGAGAGCCCGAAATCATCTTGATTTTTTTGTTTTGCTTTGTTGTTTTTTTTTTCTTCCCTCCCCACAAACAATCCTTAAATCTTCAGCAAAGCAAACTTATTTGTTTCTTTAGAGAGAAAGTGCCGACTTGGTGAGTAGAGGATTAATTACTTGAGTCTATCCCAGTTTAGCTCACTTGGGCTTGTTTCCCTAAATCAATCCACACAGCGATGCATTTTAGAGCAACCTCATCCACCAAATGACTTATGGCACAAAGAGCGAATTATTTTTTTTTTTTGTTGTTGTTAAAGAAATTAGTCAAGAAAAAAAAAAAAAAACACCAAGTCACGGTAAAGGTTAAGTAATTACGCCGTACACGGCCAAGGTCTTTTCATGGTTTTCATACAAGCTATACACGAAACACGGTGTTCAAAGTGGGTCACGCAGCTCCAAACAATAGCTGAAGCAAACAATAGCTCGCTTCTATTTTCTCTGCTTTCAGAGAGTATAATTCATCCCACAAAAAGAACAGACACAATAGATCCCCAGAGCTGCTCAGCAATGTTTACCGCCGCATTCTGCAGAGCAAATCAAATTTCGACCACAAGGATATTTGTTTTTTTCTTCCCCACAGTGCTTGATAAGAATAAGGATGAGATTATATACTATTACACCACATAGTTGCTCTCATTGATCAGAAGACTTCCATTCACTTTCGCACTAGTTCCAATAATCGTCACAACTCACACGGGAACGTTTTACGACTTCACTGTGGCGACGGAGATGTATTTAACATTTAAAGAAGGAGTCTCCAGTGTCAAACCTGAAAGGATGATTTTAGACATTTTGTTTCTTTGCTCGGTCCAATTAACTTTAGGAGTGAAAAAACAAAGTGTGATGTAAGAGGGATAAGAGGCGTGCTGCTATTGGAAGGCAACACATCTGGTTCCGCACAAGTCTGAAAATCTCTTTAGGTTCCAGGTCTGGAATTCTAATATTTCCAGGTGTGTAAAAGGATCTTATTATTATTATTATTATTATTATTATTATTATATCTTATTATTATTTTAGAATTTCCCCAAGTCTGAAAAGTTACTCATCCAGGTCTTTAATCCTCAAATGTGTGGAAACGCCTTTAGATTTCATTATTTCTGTTACGTTTTTATTAATAAGAGCCCTGACGCAAGGCTTTAGAGGGGGGTCAATGAAATAGGTGTTGGTGAGAGTGCTTGTGATACGCACGGGAAGACCTTCCCGTTTACCGATGGTGTGGGATTATTAATCAGGAAACTTAAAGGGAAACAAAGAAAAACTGAAAACACAACATAAACAGAGCGGGACTCTTGAAACTAAAACAAAAACTATATCCTCTCGGGACCTTTGCCCTTACCGAGGATTTATAGGAAAGCGAGAGAGTTTCTGCTTTGTGCACTTTAACTATTAAACTGAGGGCGCACGCTCAACTGATGCGTGCCGCTCTCTTTTTCTCGTGCGCCGGCGTCTTGGACCGACAGAGGCTGAGGCTTTGCCTCTGAACAGTGCACTTTGTCTGTCTTTCTTTTCTTTCTGTCTCTCTCGATGAGCGCCTCCGGTCAGGCTCTCCGGATCCCGGTCACTGAGAGCGTAGCTGGTTGGAAGAGCCCTGCATGACGATGTCTTGAGTTTTGGGTCGAACCTGACCCACCCCTCCTGGGGTGACCACGTCTGTGGCTTGTTGCGCCACGGGCATCGCTTGCCCTCTGGGAGTCCCGTGGGCTGCTACGCTGAGGGGCAAGCCTGGCGACACCAATCTGCATGGGCTCTCCCATGTCTTCCAGCTCAAGATCTAACTCCGGCTCAAAATCAGGGAAGGTCGTTACAATTTCCAGGTTCTGAATTCACTTTAGATTCCATACTTCATTAGACTTGGAGGCCACTCAAGATTCCCTACTTCTTCAGGTCTCAAAATCGCTTTAGATTGTATTTTACTTCACAAGGTCTTGAATTCCCCTTAGATTCCGATCTTCAAGCCTGAAAATCATTTAAGATTCCAATCCTCTCCAGATCTAGACATCCCTTTGGATTCCACACTTCTCCAGGCCTAGAATTATCTTTAGATCCTATACTCTTCCAGGTTTTTCATTTGATTCCATACTTTTCAGGTCTAGAATTTCAGATTAGATTCCATACTCCTCCATGTCTCAAACCCTTTTTGATTTCATACATCTGCAGGTTTCAAAACCCCTTTCTATTTCATACTTTTCCAGATCTTTAATTCCTATTAAATTCCATGTTTTTTCAGGACTAGAATTTCCATTAGACTCCGTAAATCTCCAGGTATTAGCCACATAAGATTCCATAATTATGAGGTACAGAAATATTCAGAAAAAACACTTTAGATTCTCTTCTTTGACAAGGTTGCTGTGAAGGAATTTCCAAAAGGGCACAGAAAACCTCTTACTTACCCAGTAATCAATACTGAACCAAACATGCCTGAAAACTGTTGTAATGTTTTTGATCTAAACAGCTGGCCCTTGTGTTTGACCCCATCACCACTGCACTTACACCAACTCAATCTTTCAAAACTGTTATGGCTCAAATAATCACTGTTATTTTCCTCGACAGATACGGCTACGGTTTTCCCCCATCCAATCATCAGAAACCAGCAGCTTCTGCTTTTCTATATCACATACCGTAACTGTAAACTCTTTTCTGATATTGTTTGTTTACAATCACTCTGCTGTTAGGTTTCTACAAACCCAAAGATTGCAAAATATAGTCCAATTATCAAAGCAAACTTTTTTTTTTTAAGGGAAGAAAAAAATTATGAAAAAAGTGCTTTAATACTGCAGAAAAATATGAAACAAACTTTTATAGGAGAAATGGAAAAAGAAAAAAAAAAAACCACTATAATTTCTATGGACTTAGGAACTAAAAACAAAAGGTCTTCCATGTACACAGCGTAACACTGTGCAAAACCTTCGGCACTTTATTATATTTAGAATCACTGTAAATGATCAGATGGTTTCTTCACTGCTGACATTTTTATAATAGAATTTAAAAATGAGGAAAACATGATTAATACTAATCATGAGAGTAGATAACTCATTCTCAAAAATACATTTCTAAGTAAACAGAACAATTACGGGACTTGATCTGCTCTTTCCTTTTGCTTTTAGTGTCTATTGAACTGCGATATAGATAGACTAGCTTATATAAGGAAGGAAGCACTTAGACGAGTGAAGTAATGACAGAGATGTTTCACTTTACCAGTTCCATGGTGTTTTATTCCTCCTGTACCACAGCACTTTGCCAATAAGTCTCATTTATAACATCCTATTGTTGCTTTTTAAATTCAGCCTTTATTTTCCCACTCTTTTTTATACTACTGATTTTAAATACAATCAAAATGATGTACAATTCCCTGCTAATGAGCTGTTACTATAGAAACTATCACTTATTAGAACAAGTGCATTAATGTGACCAAGTGAAGCAGTAAAGTGAGAAAATGTACAAAACTTGATTCTTCAATCAAGTTACACCACCGGACAGCCTTAGTAAAATCTTTTCTTTCTTTCCTTCAGAAATGCTACTTTTTTTTGGAAAAGTTATCCATCTTCCTTTCTTTAGTTATTTCTGAAATGTTATCTTTTCCTCTTTCTGTATTTCTAAAGGATTCCCTTCATTCATTCAAAAAGTTTTCTATTTCTATTCTAATCTCTTTCTATTTCTAATCTATTTCTTTTTGAAAAGTTTTTCCTTCTTTCCCGCTTTCATAAACCATGTTTACCTCTTTTTTCTTACTTAGACTTATTGCTTTTTTTTTTTTATTCAGCCATTATTTTCCCCTCCTTTTCATAATAGTCAATCAAAACTTTCATAATACTAAACAAAATCAAAAATGTTGTAAAAAATAATTGCGGATACAAATATTTAAATCACTTATTTATTTCAACTCAAACTTAAGAATTTTTTTCCAATCTCAGACACATTTTATTAATACCAATTCAAAACAAATGAAGACAAATAAGATTCCATTACTGAGTAAGGAGGAGGTGTTGGCGTTTCTACGGTGGCAGATTTTTCCTTTTATCGAGCTATATAGGTGGGGCTAAATGAAAATCAGCTGTGTCCTGAAAACCCTTAGACTGGAATAAATCAATCCAATATAAATAAGCTAATTTTTTCTTATTTTTATCTATTTATTTTCCAGGTTGGTCCATTAAACCATTTTCACGCAGATAAACAGGGCGTGTTGGAAGCTCCATATACAGAGGAGCACATGGTGTGTTGTGTTGTTCATCATAATGAGAGTTATTGCAGAATATTCGGGGACTCTTTCAAGTGAATCACCCTGTACATATATATACGTAGGTCTATTGATCTTTTATAGGCATATCATTTATTTTTTTTAATAAAAGAAAAAAAAAACAAAGATCAGAATATTGTCTGATCCACAATACTGAGTAACGCAAAAAATTACCGGCGTGATGACTAACGATGATGTGATGCTTCATGCCATAATGATCATGATTTGCCTCCTGGCAGTTGACGTTTGATGTATTGAAACGCGTCAGAGCTCGGGTACAGGAAGCAGGCCGAAGGCCCGGATGCAGTCCAGCAGCCACGACGACGGCGCTGACCACACTTTGCCCAGACGGACCGGCCCGGGTCTGCTCGAGCTCTGCGGGTCGTACAGGACATAGTGTGTGCAGAACGCCTGGTCCGAGTCGGGCCGAGCGTGATACGCCGCCGCCATCACCGTCTGAGTCACATCGCTGTCGGCTTTGGGCTGCCGGCTGAGCAGCTGGCCTCCTCCCGCCCTCAGCAGCTGCACCAGCTCGTCTCTCGGAGGCTTGTGGAAAGAGCCGAACAAGTAGAAGAAGCAGCCGTCGAAGAGAGGAGGAAGCTGGGGAGTGGAAATAAAGCAAATAACCGAATCTAAATAAATAAATCAATCAGCCACACCGCTATCACCTGAATGCTTTATTCTGCGGTTCTGCCTCAGGGCTGAAGATGCGAGCAGAATGGAAGCGCAAAGAATGGAAGGTTGAACATCGGTCACTGCATTATTTTTTTCTTAAATGACTGTGCTCTTTTCCTTCTGACCCCATTCCCCGTCCAACAAATGCCACACCAATCGTCTCCCTCTGGCCTCGATCCTCTCTTCACTCCAAATATGTTACAGCAGAGCAGCGTGGGAGGAAAAACACTGCGGAATTACCTGGCCTATATTATTTCTTTCATTTTTTTCCCCTTCTTTCTTTTGAAAATCTTTTCTTCA
>JAAGKR010008546.1:17208-30809 GCA_011419295.1 Clarias macrocephalus | reverse complement strand
TTTGTGTGTGTGTGTGTGTGTGTGTGTGTGTGTGTGTGTGTGTGTGTGTGTGTGTGTGTGTGTGTGTGTGTGTGTGTCCTTCAATGGCTTGGCACCCCATCCAAGTCCTAAGCCCTACGTCTCCTGGGATAGGCTTCAGTCCCCCACGCGACCCTGTATACAGGATAATGAGTGAGTACGTTCATATTTTTCTATGATCCCTGTGTCCAACCCAAATTGTCCTGTTGAACAGTAATTTTGAGGACATTCAAACATTGAGGTATCATGTTTTTCCCCATGTCTGGGGGTTTCCTACAGGTTCTGTGTTATTCTCCGTCCTCTCAATAGCATTACAATAGCCAGAATGGAAACAAAGTTCTCGCTCATTGTGTGTGTGTGTGTGTGTGTGTGAATGTGTACATGTTCCACCCAGAACGTCTTCCAGCCTGAGTGTTCACAGGATAGTCTCAGAGTCCATATCCAGAAAAAAAGCAGTTATTGAAGCTGAATGAAGGAACTTTTGTATTTTTTTTTTTTTACCTTTAATAGGGCAAAGAAACACAATTGGTAACTTACAAATAGTAAGTAAGTACCAATACGTGAAGAAATCACTTTTTTTTGTTGCATTTTTTCATGTATATTTGCATTTCTGCACATTTTGATGTTTTATAACTTTATCTGTGTTTTTCAATATATTGTATATATACTGTACATACTTTTCCAAAGTTATTACCCTATATGGACAAGGAACCACATACCTAATGTAACTGCACTGACTTTGATTAGCTGAAAAACAACAATTAAAATAAAAGTAAAAACAGTCTTTGAAAAAGTCTTCAAAAATTTGAAAATTTGAAAATTTTGAACTAATTTCAAAGTATTTCAATTAATTTGCTGTAAAATGTTAAATATTACTAAACATTTCCTCCTTTTCTAAAAAAAAAAAAAAACAGAGAGAGATCAAATTTAGAAATTTTGAGATTTTTTCTAATCGTTTTTTACAATTCCATTCAAGTCACATTTCAAATGCAGTTACATGTTACAGTTTGTCTCATCATAACAGATGCTCAGCCTCATCAGTTGGGAAAGTTACACATTTCAGCGGCTAAGGAGAAAAGCTAAGAGCTTTGTTTAAGAGCCTAGATGTGGGAGCTGGGGGTCACCTTGAGCAAGGGCTTTAACCATTAAATGAGTGAGTTTGATGATCTTCTACATCATTCCATTTCATAAAACGAAAGTGATACGAAAAAGGCACATGTGTTATTAACTCAGGCTAAATGAAATGCATGCATGCAGACTACTGGATTCTTAGATATCTATGGTACTAACTGCAATTTGCTGGTTATTACATGACCTAGAACTTTCCTTAGGTTCAGATAATGAAGCGCTCTTTTCCACGGCAGGAACCTTTAAAGCGTTCCTAAAAGATACAGGCCAAATAAGTATTACGTTTCTTCTTCATTACATTTAACTAGATTTACTGGATTTGACTAGATGTAGTTTTCAGAGAGTGTACATAGTACAGATGTTATGATTTCTATCGTGATTATGTAAAAAAAAAAAAAAAATAAAATAAATAAATAAATAAATAAATCTTATTCAGACTGTAGGCAAAGAAGGAATGAATAATTCAACGAGTAGAACTGAGGAATTAATATATAATTCAGTTAATTACACTTTTACACCAGGTCACTATTGTACATATGATTTTTCTTTTTGACCTTTGTCTCAAAGTCCTGCCTTAATTACTGCTCCATCATTATTGCTTGGAAACGTGAAATTCATTCACCGAGGCCTCATGTTTTATTGGAAATCTGATTCCTTATTATATAAATAAATCATCAGGCGAGAAAGATACAGGTACATAGGTAATCGAATATGAATCCATATTAAAGCATATTAATTATTTCTTTCTGTGCAGAAAGACAGGCTTTCGTCTCGAAGGTGATGGAATGGAAGCATGGGCCGAATTATTTTAGAAATGAGTACAGCGGCGTGGATATAACTTATGTAGCATGTAGGGCATGTAATTCTGAGCTGTGCTCTGTGAAGCCGGTAAAAGTCAGGAGAGGTCAGCGAGCTGCAGTGTTGCCGCAGTGCCTGTGTTCTCAGCTCGGCTACTGAAGCTCTTTAGTGAGAGCTGAAATGAAGGGCTTGTCATGCCTTTGACAGGCGAGTGACGCCTCGGGCAGCTCCCACAGCTACAGCCGAAATGTGCTTCCAGTGGCACAGACACCTTCCTAACGAGACGCTGCTCCATAATTACTCATGCCACATCCAAAGCGAGGTGTCAGGGGAGCACAAAGTTTCTTCTTGAAGGAGCCTTCAGTTCTGTAATCTTAACAGTGCTGGCTTGCAGGGATATTCAGTGCAGATATAGCGCTAAAAGCTACAGAGACTAGCCAGAAGTAAAGCAAACTGACAGCAATAACATGTCTGCAGGGTTACACTGTTCGAATGTGGACATTTTATCAGAACATTCTGATTTGTTTATCCATGCGTCAGAAATACAGTATAACCTGTTATCACGTTTCACTTTTGCAATTATAGAAATAGGGAAAATGTGGGAGGAAACCAAACCTCGAATACAAATGCACGAACAATTTAATGAATGAAATCTATTTCTACAACCATAACAGGGTAATAACTCCCAGCGTCGGAGGTTCAAATGTTCTGGTCCGTGTTTGTGGAGTTGCACTGTACTGTATGTTTTCTCCATGCTTGCTGGGTTGCCTCGGGGTGCTCTGGTTTCCTCCAACAGTCCAAAGCAAGAAGACGTGTTGTAGCCTGACTGGTGTTGTGTTGTACCGTATGATGTGATTCGTGAGCGTGTGCATGCCTGTGTGTTGCCAGAGGTAGGAGTCCCAATGGTGTGGAGTCAAAGGTCACTGGCTAGCAATGCCAAGTTGAGTGATGGATGGATGGATGGACGGACGGACGGACGGACGGACGGACGGACGGACGGACGGACGGACGGATATCTCATATATACACAAAGTCATAAACAAGAAATGAGGCACTGGTGATTCCTGAATCCAATGCACAAAAAGTGCACTGTAGAAACAAAAGAAATCAAGCTTCAAAGACGAGACCTTTCCAGTTGTCAATCATTAAAACTGATGCACAGATAGTAAGAAAAGAATCTCCTCAGCGTTACACTATTCACTTCGAATATTATTCTACAAGCAGAAGAGGACAAAGTTCAGAAAAACTGTCTCTGTTCCGGTAGAAAAACATTTAAATTCTCTAATTTGTCTACGGAAACATTAAACATCTTATGTGGAGACAGATACAGTAATATACTCTTTATAGAAAGTTTTTAGTTTATCTATTTAATCAAGGAACAATAGTTAGTTGCAGTGAAGGGAAACTGTAATGTTACACCTTATGGAGATATTCCATGGAATTTTTTTTATTTTATATATTCTTATAGAATTTACCTTTATGGCAAAAGTTTATAGGAAAACAACATGTGGGTGCGATGGCCAGGTGTCTACATGCATGTTATGTATTGGGATTAGTTTTCTACAAAGATTCTACTATCCACGATGTTTCATGTAAATCTAAAACCAGTACTACTGCACAATTTAGCCCATTTTTTTTTTTAATTAAATCTTTCTAATACTAGTACTAGTCTAATTACTATTAGTATCTAGTACCAATCACAAAACCTTAGCTAATGAGGATTCAAAGTGCGTTTCTTTTCTTACCCTAATTAGTTGAATAGTATCTTATACTGTATACTGCATGTACATACGGAATAAACCGAATTCGGCTGCTGTCAATCAAATTCTTGCTAATATGACAACATACTAATGATGACTTTGCTAATGAAATCCTACTCTCACCTACCGTTGACTTGGACTGAACTAACTGATTTTCAGGAAAAAAAAAACCTGATGAAAACTTTTCAGTATCGGCTAGACCAGAGTAAACGTTCCTGACGACGGTGATGAAGATCAGAGATGAGGTTATACTGTAACTTGCCAAAATTTTCAAGATTTTCTTTGTTTTTCTGTAACAAATCAACCTGTTGACGAATGGCGCAGAAGAACCAGGCTGGTAACAGGGGGTGGCTCAGGTGTTAAGGTGTTCGGCGACTGATCAGAAGGTCCCGGGTTCAAACCTCAGTACCACCATCTGCTGCAGTTTTCTTTAAGACTATGAAACTGCTTTAAACCTACAGCTGTCATATCTGTGGCAGCACAGACCCGGACATACCGTACGTTTCCGAATGTAACCGTGCTTTCATAAAAATAAAAAAAAACTCCAGCAGCGATACAGGTGAAGTAACAGCTGTAAAATTCAGAAGAAAAAAACATTAAAGCTATAATGTGCGCACAAACCAAAGAACTCGTGCTCGTCCTCGAAACGCTGTAACAGCCCTTTCGCGGCCGATAAACCCACCTCATTAATTTTTCCAATTATTATTCCTTTTCTGTTCTCTTTCTAGCAGGGCAAAGCCACAGAACGAATGAAGGGAAAATAATTAGCTACTCCCAATATTACCGAGGTGGTGCACGGGCCCGGGTCAAGGCGAGCATCCTGCCGATTCTGACATTTTAAATTACCTGAACAATACCTGAAGCAATCTCTGGACCTAATTAACTTCCCATCGAGAGCAAACGTACACATCATTTAAAAAGATAGATACGAGATGACAAAACGCACGTGCTCGGCGCAGACCCCCTCCTCCCCTCGGAGGAGTCCAAGCTCATATGCAAGAGCCGATCGTCTGTCGCGACATGTATTATATTATAGAGTAGGGGGACTTTCTTTCCGTCGAGTAATCAATGCGCCATTGGAACGAGTTCATTTTAATGCACTCAATCTTGCCTTTAATGTTTATGGCTTACGGGTGTAGCAGGCGTCGACGATGCAGGAATGTTATATGGCTTCGGTTTCGGCCCATTTCATCAAATATTCATGCGCTCAAAAAACGGGCATCCAAATAGGAGGGAAGGAGAATTGCATTCACTCTGTCTGGATTTCTCTCTCTCTCTCTCTCTCTCTCTCTCTCTCTCTCTCTCTCTCGCTCTCTCTCTCTTTTTATTTTTCTGTCTGTCTCACTCTTGTGCCAGCTTTCTGTGTTTACACTTGAACTCGACGTGAACATGAGCGGCCTCCGCTTTTGTCTCTGTTCTTGAGATTGAGATGGCTCCGGCTAAATTGTTTGTGGCAGAAACACACACATCTACTGTTGCTCCAAGCGGCATGGTCTATTCGGAACACTGGAAGAAAATGATGTAAAAAAATGAAATTTTGAAAAAAAAAAAAAACAACAAAAACAAAAAAAAAACAAAAGAATAAATTCCTGATCTGTTCTTTCATGTCAAGCCTGGTAACTCTGCTCTCCCTCTCTCTCTCTCTCTCTCTCTCTCTCTCTCTCTCTCTCTCTGCACATTAAGTCTGTCACACATGTCCCCATATTTCACCCGAGCTGTTTGATTGCAGCACCCGCAGTTATATTAATTTTGCAGCTGGCCCCTTTAAGCCCCTTTGTGAAGACAGTGGGTTTAAGTGTGTCTAAATTCTTAACACCACTTTCATTTGTCCTCTTAAAGAAACATTTTTGAACACTCCGAGCCCTCAGACATTCCACCGTGGCCCAGATACGGTGTTAAGATATGATATTATGCTGTTACACATTAAGGACTTTAAGGCGTCCCGATGAAGCTGAGGCATGAATATTAATAACCTCAGCTCAATTATGAATAGATTCAGTGTTTATTCAAGCATGCTGTCTTTTTTAAATTCATCCTTTATGTTAAAACCCTTAAAACTCAAGTGGCACAGTTCTGTGCCGCCAACACAGCATAGGTCAATGACAATTTTAAAAAGTGCTCATGTACAATAGAATACTTACCAGTGTGTGTTAACAGGGAGGCTTCAGGCTTCAAACTGTGCATTTGGGTTTTCGGATATGTCAGATAGACAGAACGAAAGTCTTCATTACTTTTTACAAAGGGTGAATTTTACCAGAGCCGGTATATGGGAATGACGTCGCGAAAAATGTAGATCTCTCAAAATGATCATTTTATCATTATGTCTTGGTTGAAAACATGTGATCATGTGTATCTCTGCTATTTCTTTGCCTATGTGACCCATTTCATTTTTTATTTTTGCTCAATCATGTTCGTACAGTCGGTTAAAATGAACTAAAACTCTCTTCGTCATATTGCGTATTTAGTGCTGAAGACACGATATGTCACTTCATACTGCACCATCCTGAGCCATGTATACTTTATGTTTAGTAAAAAAAAAAAAAATCTTAAAAACAAAAAAATTGCTAGAATGCTCTGAGCTTTAAGGGGTCTACTTCATCCTTTGCATATAAAAACTATCACACAGCTAAAACAGATAGAAGGCATGCAATCAAGTTTACAGGGAAAGTTGCTTGTATTCAGAGTCACCCGCTGAAGGGAAATTTTTTACACTGTTCATTCTGATAATGCCAAACAATCTGCGTCTAGTTCGTTCCTTCATGGCTCATTTTTTCTTGAGTCAAAGTGTTATGGATGGGGCGCACTTACTTTTGAACTTATATTAAGTTCAATGATTATTTTTTTTCTATCTTTTTAAAAAGAGATAGAAAATGCAGACTGATGTGTTTTTTTTTTCATTATATGCCGATAGCAGATTAAATGGACAGCAAGGAATCAGCTTCACTGTAATGATCAAATCAATCATTGAACATTGGGGTTAATTTAATGATATGACGTCCACCTTCATTTTTCATTGGCTTTATAAAATAGCACTTGATCCAGCAAACCCTATCATTTGCATTCTGTAATATTGTGCAACAACAAGTGACTGTGTGCGTAGGCTAATAAAGACACAGGAACATATATTGTAATGTAGTTTGAATCTGCTACTTTAAACTGACGAATGACCAAAACAATTCCGACGTTTTGGCTTATTCGGTGTTGATGGTTTAAAGAACGCTGATCAGCTACACTTTAAATCTAATTTAATACTTTCTACATAAAGATTCGATCCTTCATTCAATAAAATCTTTGCAGTTTCACTTAAGCAATAGCTTATTTCCTTTTAAACAAAAAACAATACTTCTGGCGCATTGCAGTACATATTGTGTCCATTTCCTGCTCTAGTTCATCTGCAGCCCACAGAGACTTTGACTCTTTCCAGTGGTGTGAGGTGAGAAATGATGTGCTGAACTGAGACACCCAAACTGGGGACGTCCGAGTGGGTCTACACATGTCTCTCTCTCTCTCTCTAGGTGTGTGTGTGTGTGTGTGTGTGTGTGTGTGTGTGTGTGTGTGTGTGTGTGTGTGTGTGTGTGTGTGTGTGTGTGTGTGTGTGTGTGTGTGTTTGCGAACGCCTGCCCAAATTGTAGCCCACAACATGCCCCTGGTACTCCAACCCCTGCAGTATTTACTTGCTGGACAAACCTCTTAGTGGCCGTGGAAGTGCTGTGCTGCATTTATGAACATAAGATGTGTTGATACTGTTGAATGAATGTTTGCAGACTTGAAAAGTTGACAGTTAAATGCTTCTCTATTAAATACGTAAGCAGGAACTGGATTACCATCATGCACACAAGTGGGAAGTTTTAAAGATACATTAATTGGTTTTCTTTAAAGGTCAAATAGTGTACAGAGGAACACTGGCACACAAATTGAGCCCGTTCTGGAGGTGAGTTCTTAGGCGAGGCGAGGCGAGTTCTTCAGGCAAAGTTTAGTATTGCAAGACGCATTTCCCATAGGAAATAATGTAAATGCAGATAATCCCTTCCAGCCACCCAAAAATATTACCAATATTACCAATTTACAAGACTATAATCGTAGGAAAACAATCAAAGCATTTTGTAAAATATCAAATATAAAATAAACAGACATTAAACCTCATTTAACCTTAATTTATGATTCCTCTTGCAGAGCCAGTTTTGCAAGGTTGAGGATGGAAACAAACAAACAAACAAAATACATTTTTGAAATTCCTTGTGCATGAAGGCATAAAACCGACATTCACAGAAGACTTTAAGAACGATATGGTGATGAGTCTTTTAGTCGCAGTAAAACATTTGAACGGTGCAAATATTTCATTCTTTTTATTTATTTATTTATTTTCTTGGATTTCCCCCCGAATTTTCTCCCTAATTTAGTCGTGTCCAATTCCTCCCCGTCACTAGGGGGCTCCACATTAAGGCTACTACAACCACTCAGCCGGGAGGGCCGAAGACTATCACGTGTTTTCTCACCACGTGACGCCAGCCAACCGCATCTTTTCGAACCGCTCGCTCACGCACCGTTGGGGGCGGAGTAACACACTCGGAGGACGGCGCTATCCGCTCCTTCCACTTGCGTGAGCTCACAGGCGCCCCTGATTGGCTGTAGAGTCGTGATTAATGCGGGAGCACTAAGTACCTCTCATCCCTCCCCTCTGAGAGAGCTCGGCCAATCAGCTCTCTCTAGACCTCCGGCTGCGAGAGGTTACAGCATCACCAGCAATACGAAGTGACTCGGAGACCACTGCAGTCGTTCCCATGACCATTCATTCAACAAGTGGACGCCTTGAAAATCAATGAATAAATCGTGAAAGAATCTGTCTGTGGTTACAGAACACACATCATTCACCAACACCACTTGCAGGTTACAGTAACTCAGCTGGGAGTTATTGTTGCCACATCCCCCGTACAGTCCTGACCTCGGTCCAAGCCAGTTTCACATGACTGGGCCATTAAAGGAGTTTCAGGCTTGAAACAGAAAGACAGAGTCCTATCATGGCTCTGGTTTACCGAGAGAACTTTCTACCTTGATGGTATCCAAGCTCTAGTGAAATATATATTACATATATATTACATTACATTTAGGCATTTGGCAGACTTACAAACATGCTTTGAAGTTTCTGTCTTTGGATAAATTCTTACATTGTACTTATAGTTAGTATCCTTTTAACCAATCAGTTAAACACTGTTATCTTTCACCCAAACATGTAAGGAACCACTACCATAACTGTGTTCTGTTATTCTGCACAATCAAAAATCCGAGTTTGACTTTTACACACCTCATATATAGAAATAATGATACATATAACTAGAACAATTAATGCACAATAGATTGAGTAATTTCTTTATGTTATTGTACATTCGCATTTTTTTTTCAGCCTTGTATTTAAACGTAGTGTTCTGAACACCACTGATAAACCCTGTCTTGGAGGTTTTTACTAAACAAGAGCCTGGTAACCCCACAGGTGTAAACTGAAGGCAAGGAACTTTCCTTACACCAATACTGATGATGTAACTTTTGGACTTAAGTTGCAACCCCTAAATAGGGTCCACTGTAAGAAAGAGATGTCTCCTTCTCCGCACCCCAAGTTACTTTGTCAACTTTGAAAGTACATTTTTACTTTCTATCTCATTGTTTACTTTAAAGTACACTGTTACTTTCTAACTCGGAGGTCGCCCGCCTTCAAGCTGAGCATGATTGTGGTTTCTGTCCTCTTCCCCTGTCCAAAATACTGAACTGAAGAAGAACTGATTTTTCTTCTTCGCAGCCAAATTAAAGAATCACGTCGCACTTCTGCTTTTATGGAAATCAGGAAAATGAGTTTCCTAGTTTGATCAAAGCTCATAACTGATTTTTTGGAGTATTATTGCAATTTATTTGGAGAAAGTCAAAGAGCCAGTCAGCCATATTATAGATCTTTTACTTTGCTTTGGGCACAAACGGTATGAGCTCATTCTGCCAATGTAATGTTTTGTATTTCATCATCTCAGCCTCAGCAATAGTGCTCAATGGGCTAACAACTCCCCAGTCACAAATTCTACCTTATACAATATTGCCTGGATTCATTGAACCACCAGCTTTCTTTCATGGGACTCATCTGCCAGTGGGCAAGAAATGTTGATGACAGATCTCCCTAGCTAGGACCATCGGAATGATCTGTTCCTGATACCACATCCCACTGGTGATCAGGTAAATACTGAACCACGGGGGATGATTTTATTAAGTCAATGTCCCTGGGAAGGGACGGAATCAAATAAATTGTCCATGAGATGTTGATCTATGTGGATAAGCGCTTAGCCACAGTAGGTAGCAAGAAACGCTTGCTATAAGGGCTTTCAGAAGGTCATTAAAAAAAAAAAAATCGTAAACTTTTACACCAGACTTTCTGCTGACGAACCAATCATAAGGGCACCAAAATCATCAAGATACAACAGTATTCCACTACTTTACCATTTTACCATGTTCCTGTCCTCTACCATGAGATTTAAGTTCCTTATGAGATTCTAAAATCTCAGCCATTACTGGTGTCTCGAACCCTCATTTCTGCATGGCATGAGTTATATGAGACATCAGCGTCTCTCATTTTGGGCGCTGCATACATCTACGCCGGGGCTGATTTAAGGGGTTTTGGGGAAAGCCTGAGGCCAGTTATCCTAAGAGCCCCTCTCTCTCCCACCCTACCTCACCCCTGACAGCAGTGGGACCGCCTGGCAGAATAAAAGCCAGGCAATAAAAGCAAGGAGGAGGCATTGAATGGGGGGGGGGGGCACCCTCAGGCAATGGCCCATGTGGCCTCTGGATAAATCCTCCACTGAAAGCTTAATAATCCAGACACGGGCAGACCGAAAGCGAGAGGACAGCCTCTAATCCAAAACAACAGCACCCTCTTTAATTGTTCCTTTTGTCTTCTAATCGCAGGATATCTGAGAGAGAACCCTCAGTTTGAAATGTATCAATAGAGCTCGCTACTTCAAATAGGATTGGGATCACAAGAAGACTAGTGTTTGGTGAAGGACATCTGAGGAAGGAGAGATTTTTTTATTTCTTCTTCTGTTTTTGGAGTGATGTCACGTTTGGAATGATACACATGATATGGTTTTGCTTATGTAATCGCTAATAGCTGGAGTAGCACGGCATCTGCTCAGAATTGCCTAAAATGGTCTATTGTTTATAACACAATATTAGAGCTCGGCTTAGATTTCGGTCAATTTTAGGCTCAGGCCTTAGACCCTAATTCTAACCTTGACCTTTGTAACAGTTTGTCCAATTTTATCTTGATTAAAAAAGAAAGAAAAAAAAAAAGAAAAAAAAAGTTAGCATTAGATGTCATGAACTATTTATTTATGTGTTTATTTATTTGTTTGTTTGCTTGTTTTTCTTTGTTTATGCAGAAAATATCTTCACTAGTTGGGTTTCTCCATTTAAACCTTTTTTAAAAAACGTTTTCAGTTGTTTCTCTTTTCCATACACATTCACATTTCATGCAAACTTAAATAATTCTTTTGATTGTGTAAAGCTGCTTTGCGACGATGACAATTGTCAAAAAATTGAATTGAACTGTTTCTGCACAAACAACCACTCTTACGATCATAATTAAATCATGTGTAAATCTCCAAATTAGCCTTTTTACATAGTAATTCTTCGATCCAATATATCTATACTTTCTAAGGACAATGGATCAACACCTTCTGACCAATCAGAATAAAGAATTTAACAGCACTGTGGCATAAAACATTGATACTAACGGTCAAATTGTGTAAGTGCATTCATGCAAGCTAAATTTTCAACATTTTCCTGAAGGTAAGTTGTTAATGATAAGGACACGGACAAAAACAATGCTCATGTTAGTTTTTTAAATAAATACAGTCATATAAATAAAGCATGCAAATTCCATCATGCATACAGGAATGTGCCTGTATAAACACCACTTCCGTCACTAAGGAAATAGAAGCTCTCCTTGGTAATGAACACTTGGACATCACACCGTTTTACATTTACTGAAACAAGGATACTTAATGATGTGTAATTTTTATAACTGTTGATAATATTTTTGGAAAAGACGTAGCTGCCCGCACTGGAGCAGTCAGGAATTAATTACTGTGAGGATGGAAATATGGGAAACAAAACCACTGCATACATTGTAGTTTGAATAAAAGTCATAGAAGCAGGATTTACCATTAACTGAGCTTGCCACATTGAGAAATTAAATAAGTATGGGGAAAAATATATTTAATTACACTGGAAAATAAATTATTAAAATAATATGGTAGTAATGTGAGGAATTACATTTTGCTTAAAAAAAAAAAAAAAAAAAAAAAACCATCTCCAGTACTTGGCATCTAATTGTAGGATTCTTATCATTTAATTGGCCTGTTTCTCACTGAAGCCAATTAAACATGTAAAGGAATTATGGGAGGTAAGGGAAGTGCTTGTTTGACGTCGATCTATTATCAAAGGACCATCTTGAGCGTAATGTATGTGTTTTATGCTACAAAGCAAGAATAATCTCTTGAAACTGTTGCAAATTATTTCAGCAAGTCGTCTCTTGCCTTTCAGCACCAAGCAAACAAATAAACACACTATAAATACACTAAAAACAATTTTAAAAAGCCTGCACGAAATAAAAGTGAAGTTTTCCTAATTGCACCAGTTATCCGGACTCATTAAGTGGAGAGGAATTTCAGGGACGTGTGCTGATTCCCCACACCGCCACCCTGCCTCGCACTGACCCTACTTTGCATGATAATAGATTGTTTGAAGAGGGAGGTTGTGTCTGACTTTCTGGCAAATACATGCTAATTATGACAGCGAGGGGTCAAACTAATTAGCTCCGACTATGAACTCGAACGTTTCTGTTTCGTGTGCGCGTCCGAGAGACAGCTGAGGCGGCGTCGACTTTACTGCGTTACTGTCATTGTTTCAAGAGCGACCCTGACTGTTGTATGTTTTTTTGCCCCCTGATTTTCTGATTCATTTTGCCGTTGAGAGAACGCCAACAATCAGCCAGTGATTATTATCCGTTTTTGTGCCAGCGATGCGGCAGACGGGCCTATTAACAAGTCGAATGTCCTGCTCTATCAACCCACGGGTCAGCACACACCATTAGATCTGCAGCGAATCATAACTGTCTTTGTTTGGCCTCGCTAAGTAAAGCATATCATTACAAGGCGCTGATGGCGCTTAAGTGGTAGTTTAAAGGTCCATAAATTCAATTAGACACAATTTAATCCTGCCTTCCTCCGTTTTTTTTTTTTTTTTTTTTTACTCACTGATCCACGCCACGGATGGAGCTTTGAAGAATTATCGCTCGAGATTTCCATTTATATTGTCATTTTAATGGCACCTCTCTGGAGCGTGAGGGCCTCAGATGCTTACAGGGCCACAATCACAGCTCAGATCTCCCACAGGACATCGACTAGTCATTAGAGCGGCGTGCGAAAAGGAGACACCCCACAGACACAACACACGCACACACACACACACACACACACACACACACACACACACACACACACACATAGCCTCCACACTGTTTTCCGTTTGCCTCTCAGGACGAATGCTCCAGTTTAGCAGCAGTCACCATGAAGTCCTGAAACAGAAACATATGTCTGTTTCCCCTCTCACCATCCTGATTAAAGCCCACATTACATTCCCATCCCTCCCAAACTTGTCCTTATCCCTTCGTGGCCCAGACGAGCCTCCTCAGGGCTTGACTCTTCAGAGAGGACAGGACGGAGAGAGAGAGAGAGAGACAGAGTGGGAGGGATGGTCTGTTCTAAAAAGAGCAGCTGCTGTGAAACAGTGCCATTTCCCCCTGCTGCCACCACTCTGGCAACCAGTAATACCCCCATCACGACCCGCACCCCCCTCCAC
>JAAGKR010008546.1:0-17143 GCA_011419295.1 Clarias macrocephalus | reverse complement strand
TACACACACACACACACACACACACACACACACACACACACACACACACACACACACACACACACATACACACACGCCATCCCTATCCTCGCCTCCCTATTAATATGCAGATGAACTTGTTTCTCTTAGTTGTGAACTCCAGTGACAAAGCGGGAAAGCATATGCTTAAAATATTTATGATCTTATCCAGTAATTAAGAGCAAGCGAGGCTCTCAGCGAGCGAGTCACAGCAAAGCAGGCTGGGGTGAAGCGGAGAAAAAAGGCAACATGCACACATGCATGATCACACACGGTCCTTATATTGCTGAGGAATTTCATAACAGGATCCAAAGATGCGTAGATGTTTCTCATGCAATCATCAGAAAATATATATATATATTTTTTGTAAGGCTGTTTAATGATAATTAATTAAATATCATTGCTATTTACAAACAAATTTGGATATTTTCCATTCTTATAAACTTTATACATTTCACAATCATGTTTGCATTAGCCAAGTTTATAGATTCAGAGCACTGGATGCTCATTTCCGATTCGTCTCATTGGCTTGATTTGCTCCTTATATAATAGCACCTCTGACACGTTTATGTTAATAACCTATGATCATTTAAAGATGTTATTGTTTCCATAGTTACAGCTAACACAGCGATGTTGGTGCAGTAAAAACAATAATTCTTACTTGAGGAAAATATGTAAGTTCAACAAAAACAAAAATGAACTGGTAAATAATGTTATAATTAAAGCAACAGACAATGAAATAAACAATTAGAGTATGTGACTTATTTTTTATTTTTATTTTTTGCTTTTTAAACCATGCATTCATGTTCTCAATGCATTCATGAGAATACAGCCTTACCTCAGCATAAGTATTTAATATGTTCGTATTGTGAAACGCATTGTCCCATAGGAAATAATGGAAATGCAGATAATCCGTTCCAGCCACCCAAAAAAATTACCAATGTTACCCATTTCCAACAATATAATTATCAAAACCTTTAGAAAAGAAATGTAAATGAAGTAAAATGTAAAATAAATGGACATTAACACTCACTTAACCTTAATTTATGATTCCTCTTGGCTTGGCTTCCTCTGCTTTAAAAACCAAACTGAAAACAGCTCCCTTTTCTTCTTGCTACCGTCTTTGCTAACATTCTTGGAAGCCATGGTGCTACAGTATGTCTTCGCTATGTAAACTCGCTTGGCTTTAAAAGTTTTAAACAGCTCCTGGACATACACACAACTTAGCCGGTTCGGCTCGGTACGTTGACACCCAAAATGAGATTAAATGTTTAAATCAATTGACAGCACTAGTTATAATCAAAGCAAGAGGTGATCCAACAACAAAAAAAATAAATAAATAAATGAGACTTTTTCTGTACTTGCTGTCAAACCATGCGATTAAGTGACCAACCAACAACATCATGAGAATATTTATTCACATACTTGACTATCTACTGTACTAACGTGTGTTACTGGAGGATTCCAGTAGGGGGAACAATCCACTGAAACAATGCATGAAGGGAACAAACATGGCAAGACTTGAGGAACTAGGTAGTCTTTGTAGTCTGATGTGTATTTTTCATGTTGCAGCAGTAAAAACACGCCATACCGATGGGGGTAATTACAGACCTGATCGCAAAACTTCCCAAAACTTTCCGCCATTTGCGCTCTGCCTGCTAATTACACAACCCTTAGCGTTTATATACAGTATATAATCATATTGCATCTTGCGGTCAAGTCACGGAGGTTGTCCGCAAGCTATGCACCAAACTAACGCAGGATATGCGAAGCTACTGTAGCATTATACAGTACGTGCACATATGCGTGGTTAAAAGCAATATTATTTCCAGTCTTTAAGTACATATAAAAACATACGAAGTGTCATTCAGTAACCCATAAATGTTGTACCTGCCTTGGTGTAAGAGTAATAAAGCACTTCAGGACATACTGCCATGACATGTAAAAGTTTGAGGCATGGCTAGCGGTTGCAGTTTTCTTGTGTGGTCGAGTCACATGAGGAGGCACGATATCCGAAACAAAATCAAAGGATCTACGCTTCACTGTCCATGTGGAGGCCGCTAAACTTGCTTTCTGAATATTTTCTGCTACTCACGCTGAATGTTATTAGGACATGTAGGACTGTACGGAGCATGCAGCGGATCATTCTGGTTTGCACACCGGATTAAAGTGACGACGATGCTACACACACACACACACACACACACACGCACCTACGCACATATTCTCTCTCACCCTGTCTCCTTTTCACTGTCAACGTCTCTCTGTCTGTCTCTCTCTCTCCCGTAGCTGCTGGATGCGATCCGGCTCTGGATGCAGCGTCCCCTATGTTCAGCGCTCAGGTTGATTGCATTCGACGTGCCGCGTGGAGATGAAAGCAGGGCAGACAGCTGGCCCAGTGCTCTCCCCACACCTCGCTCACCTCCTCCTCCTCCTCCCTCCATCCTCGGGGACTGGCACCTCTCCTGCACATCCGCGGGCCCTTGTCTCTCTCGTTCGCTCTCGATCTCTCCGCCTGCTCTCGGTGTTTCATCCAAAGCTCCACGTTCCTGTCTCTCTGCTTCAGGCGGCTCGGCACTCCGAGCTCGCTGTCTCACCGCCGCTCTGTGCCACACTGGCTCAGTTTTGTCAATAATCATTTATTTGTTGCCGGCAACGTTACATCTGACCTCCCTGTTTCATCAATTATGGATAGATTATTGGATGGGAACATCTGCACGAGCCTGTACTCACCTCGTGGCTGAGATTAGATCAAGTATTAAACTGTTGTTTATTGTCAGGCCAAAACTCAGTTGTGAAGAGCTGTAGGGGAATTGCTGTGAGCCTCGGCGCTAAAGAAAACACAACTCCCATCAGCGGGCACCTCGATTGTTCAGCCGTGGCGCATAGAAAATCCTCCCCCCCCCCCCCCACCTCACCCCCCCTTCCCACCTTCACTCACTCGAAACACCCCTCCACACCCACCGCCTGTAAGATGACGGCCATGCATTATTTACAGGTATTACTGGTTGTTATAAGGCGTGAGATAAGGGCTCCTGGCAGACGAGGTGGTTAGCGCTTGTTTTGTTGCGTTGGAAAATGCATGAGGCTGAACAAGCCGTGCTCGAGCACCGGGCTCAGGCGAGCATATGGAGCTGCAGCGCTTTGCCAAAAGCGACCGGCTTAGCTGGAACTGAAAATGCCAACAGCGTCCCTGAAAAAGAACCAACCTCTGGTGACTGAGCTTTAAATAAACCCCAAGAATCCCAACACATTCTGTAGAGCGCTTTGAAATTTGATTGTTTTTTTTTTGTTGTTGTTGTTTTTTTTGTTTTTTTTTCCCAGCTGGTTTCATGCCTGAGACAAGAGCAGATTCCAACACGTGTACAATCAATCCTAGGGGGAGACTTGAAATATTAGATTGCTTATTTCTTTATTTTAAAAAAATTAATAAATGAATAAATAAACAAACAAAAGTTGGCTATTTCCTAATTGATATAATATAAATACATTCGTATTTTATGGATTATCTTTTTTTGAATGATTATAAATAATGATCTGTGAGACCAATTTGTGAAAATGTGATTTCAATTTAACAGATGAATCAGCTTTGAATGATTCAATACGTTCTTCTGTCCTGTGTCGAGACGTACGTGAGTACCGTACCATTCAGATATTTAAAAAAAAATGTCAGTATTGTGACGGTTTATCAGCCAAATATCTCTGAATAAGTGTTATACTGTTAAAGTACATTAGCAGTTCATGTGTAACAGGTTAATCAGCATTTATTGTTTATTAGCATTTAGTTACTTAGTATTAGTAAGTTCAGAAATGGAGTTAAGAATTAAGAACTGGTTAGTTTTACTCTATGTGCAGTAGGTGAAACTTTAAATTTCGACAAAATTGGTTGATAAACAGCTCAAGGTTTTTAATCCCAATCATTGTTTTAAAGCACTTTAATGAACACTATTCAATCTGGATACTCCAGTTGTCACAAAAAAAACATCCTTAAAATTTTTTTTTGTTTTTTTTATTTTATTTTATTTTTTTTACTATAAACTCATGGAGTTACTCTTATGAATAGCAGGAGTTCTGACAATATGCATCATTAAAATCGTACAAAATGTGACTTAATACCTGATAAAAACCTTTTTTCCTAAAGCAGCACACCCTGAATTGCCTTAACATAATAGCAATTTGCCAACAATTACAGTAAGTCGCAAGTCCAAGTTATGGAAAGTCCTGGAAGTTAGATGAAATACATTGTCACATCCATGCAGCGTGCAGCCCAGGATGTCCGGAAACAAGCGTAAAGCAGCGGCGATGAAGCTGGTACTTCTAAGACGCGCCAATCAATACCGATGAAAACGAAAAGTTTGAAATTATTGAAAATAATTGAACGAATGGAGCGAGGTGAAAAGGTGGCAAACATTGCTTAATCCTTTTAACATGAATAGTTCGACGTTCCATCATCGGCACAAAAGAACAAGGACAAATTTCCTTAACCTGTGTGACATTAGACTATAACAAACTTCCAAAATCAGACACTGTGACCGCAAAGTGTTTATCTATTCCCCTGGCAAAGCAAGTCGGATTTAACAAGATCGACTGTCATCTGTGTTCGCTTTTAAATGCTCTCCCCATAAACTTTTACAACAGGCATCAATGCATCACTAAACCATCACTAAATGGGTTTATTTCCCTGTTTTTGCTTTTGTTTTGTTTTTTGTTTTTTTTCCGCTCTGTCGCATTTCTAATTAGGATGTAATGGTTTAATCCATTCCACTCTAAACACTTCACTTTCTCCGCCGCGAGATGATCATGTGATCCAGTGTGTGTTTTAATTCCCTCCTCTTGCATGCTGCATTATTTAACACAATTAATCACCATGTAAACCACCCTGCCACATCATCATCGCGTCTCGGCTAATGAGAACCAATCAAAGCACCATCGTTCCCATGTTCGTTTGTGTGTATACACACGGGGGTGTGCTGTTATGAGATTACCAAGGAGAGAGGATTCAGGGCTTCAACTCATACAGATCTGTGTGAGTCACGATAGTGGGACTGGTTTGAGTATTTCGTTGAGATACTGTTGGATCTCCTTGGATTTTGGATTTCAGAAGAATGACCAAGGTAACAAGACCAAGGCCAAATGACTCTGATAACCACTTTTTACATCTGTCTTGAGCGGAAAAGCATCTCAGAATGCACAATACATTCAACCCCATATAAGTCTATAAGCAAAAACAGTAAATGCCTCAAACTGACTATCCAGGTACTCTGACACTAAAAGGACTACTATAAGGGCAGTATTACGCTGTATAAAGAATACACTCTGTGCTGTATAGTTAAATAAAGCATGATACAGTGCATATAGACCACTTTTCCCCATCTGCAGTGCAGTGTGAGCTCAGTAATGTGCCGTGTGTATCAGTGGGATGCCACTCATCGAGATACCAGCTGAGGTTGAAAGGGTTTGAATAAGGTCAGTGTCACCATCTTACATTATTAATACGGCCCTGCTTACGTGTTTTGCCTGTAGAACCTCGCTAGAGGAACGAGATGTGCTATAGGATCAAATATTGATATAACTTTACATTACATGTGGCAGATTAGGACGGAAAACAGGTTGTCTACATGCAGACGGGCACGAACACACATATGTCAGGCGTCTACACACAAACCCACATGCGCACACACACACACATGCACTTTCTATCTTTATGAGTACCTTTCATTGACTCGAACCATAACCTCAATAACCAAACTAAAACTATTTAAAAAAAAAATAAAAATAAACGAAAAATAAATATCTCAACAAATAATCCTTATTTATTGAACTACTGATCGGAAGGTCGAAGATTCAAACCTCAGCACCACCAAGTTGCTCCTGTTGGGCCCTTGAGAAACTCTCACCTGGCCAGATGTATAGTGAGATAAAAGAAGTCGTGCTGTATAAGTGATGTCATTGTAAAGATGTGCAAATCTCTCCTCTGGTCCTCTGTGCATGGAGGTTGTATGTTCGACCCTCTGGTTCCCTCTGGGTTTTCCAGTTTCCTCCCATACTCCAAAGACATGCTGTGTAGAGTGTTTGGTGTTTCTCAGTAGCCTGTAGTGTACAGGATGGTGGGATGTGTAGGTGTGCCCTGTGACGCGTTGGCCAAGTTTGTAAACGACCTGTGCAATACGTTTATACAGGATGGTATAGACAATGTGTATAAAGATAATGGATACAGAAAAGGGCCAAATGTCCCCACAAGGTCAAAACCGTCAGATATTTCAATCAGTGTGAAGATATTTGGTCATTAATATATGAAAATATGCCCCACACACACCTACTTATCTTAACCTCTTTATGCGGGGCAAAAGCAAACATATAAGTTGTTTTATTTTTTAATTAAAAAGCTGCAGTGTTTCTTAATGAGGACTAGACAAATGTTCGCACAAGCTAAAAATAAATAAATAAATAAATAAACCTAAACCTAAAAGCTAAAAGCTAAAAATTACCCTTAAAAGTACCTTCCATCAACGTAATCAATCATACTGCAAATTCAAAGCTACCCGTAAATTTATTTCAATTCAATTCAATTTTATTTGTATAGCGCTTTTAACAATCAAAAGAAATTTAAATCTAAATCTAAAACTCAGTTTCCATTTTTACTGTTTTTTGCACACAGTATGGTTTCAATGGTTTCAAAATAGCGCCTTGCTTTTTTTTGCCACATGCACTGATGTCAAAAATGGTTGCACTAATGCACTAATGGCAGGGTAAAAAAAACAAAAAAAACAATATTTGCTCTATTAATCTACACTTATTATTATTGTCACTCATATTTATGTGGAATTCTTGACTACAGGAAAAGCTGCTTGAAGATTTCCCCGAACTAAATCCATGTATTTATTGCAAACTTTAAACACCTGCTTCACTATTCTTTGTTGGTTAACATTTTCACACAAAAATACACGGCCAACTTTAAGCAAAAAAAAAAAAAAAAAACTCATCGGATACGTACAACAGAATGGTCACCATCCTAGTTCTGAAAATGGCTCAATTTTACGTGACATTGCACTGCTATAGCTGCCTATTGAAGGCCACAACAGACTTATGGTACATACAGTGAACCTATGGTTTGTAAAAAAAAAAAAAAATACATAGTACAAGGTGTGGGGATTGGCAGATTGTTCCCACAAGCTTAAAACTCAGAAAAACAACAGCAACAACCAACAATCTTTTTTATTTATTTATTATTATTATTTTTTTATGTGTAGGACATTTGGTCCCCATCAAGCTCATATTGTCGTTTTTCTTTTTTTAAGAGAGGGTAGGCTCTTCTCCAAATCCCCATTCTGACTGAAAGTATCGTAAATCTTCCCTGCCTGTATTTGCATGCCGTCTAAAAAGGCTTTCTGCATGCATCACACGATTGCATCTTGAGCCTTAAGTGCTTGATGGCTGCGCATCCCGAGCTGCCATTAGCATTAGCCACGTGGTGCTAGCATAGCGCTAACAGATGCGTCGGCGGGAGCAGGTTGGACGGCGGCCCATAACACGTCAGGAGCCATTAGCCTCCGAGCTTTGATTAATGTTGTAAGTGATTGTGTGAATAGCACTCTGGGAGTGTGAGAGAGAAAGGTTAGGCTCTCACAAAGGACCAACAGGAGAATGCTACAGGAATAATGAACATTTTATTCTCTCTCTCTCTCTCTCTCTCTCATTTCTATCTCTTTTTTTTTTTCACCACTGTAACCTGCTCATGCTTTCTGGCTGCCGGTTTGATTCCAGCTTCCTGTGAGTGTGTTTGCATGACTCCTCCCTGCGTCGGGAATAGAAACGCATAAATTATTGATCGGCTGTGATAATAGGAAAAGATATAACGATGTCATATCAACCTGTCCTATGTGGAAATTAAGAGGCTTCACTTCAGTAAATATCAGGCGCATGTTAGTTCAGATTTTGCAGTTTTTTGAAATATGAATTCTTATAAAAACAAAAACAAAAAAAATAAAAATAAAAAAACCTTAGATCCCATTTCTTTTGTGAGGTTGTGATTAAAGTGTTTATTTAATTGCCTGCACTAAATTCTATACCAAAATTCTGTTGATTTCCCAATTCTGATTGGTCAAAAGGTGTAGATTACTTTTCTGTAATACAGTAGTAAAATAATTCCAATACTTCAAATCAAGGGTTTATGTATATTGATGTACTTGTTGTAATACTTTATTGTTTCTATAGTAACAACCTAACTTTTGCGACTTTTGACACACTAATAAAAAACAGAATAATAAAAACGCTTAGAGTTGCTTAGAAGAAAAAGTAAACCACTAAATGTCTTTTAAAATAAGAATTTAGTAAAATATGTGTCTTTGCATCACAATTGAAAAACAAAACATGTTTCTAAAAAAAAAAAAAAAAAAGTGGTGGACGACAAATTTGCAGGTCCCATTTTGACGATCATCTCATTTGCATTGGATATCCAACATAGACAAACTGCACTTGATACAGACCTTTTTCTGCTAATATAATCACAAGCTTATGCACAATTGGCGTTCAAGTGAAACTGGGACTTTTGAATGTGCAGAATAACACAGTTCTCAGAGTAAAAACTTCCTGTATTTCTCTATACAAATCCCCTGCTACACTAATGCACTTATGCCAGTGTTTCACTAGTGCTTGAAGAGTCCATCAAGGTAGAAAGTTTTCTCAGTACACCGGAGCCATGAGCCTGTCTGATTCATGTCTGAAACCTCGGCCTCCCAGGAACGCCTTCAATGGCCCAAACATGTGGAAATGGCTTGGAACGAGGTCAGAACTATACGGGGCATGTGGCAATAACTCCCAGCTGAGTTTCTGTAATGTGCAAGTGGTGTTGGTGGAGGATTGTGTGTACAGTTCCCACAAAACAGATGCGTTATTCAAGTTATTTGTCGTTTCTCAATGATCAGGTGTTCCCATCGCCAAATGTTCATTGGAACGACTGAAGTGGGCTCAGGGCCAACTCGGACGGGCTCATCATTCACATCATTCATCTTCCTTAAAATGTTTGCGCCATTTACTGCGGCTAAGAGTCTCATCACCTCACTGTGCGAGAAGTCTTCTGTAAATGTCAATCGCTTTTATGCCTTTGTTTACCAGAAATTCCACCAGTCCCGGTTTGACTTGAACGGCCCTCGTATTTTGATTAAACATATAGTTTTCTTGAAAAATACACAAATGATGTATGGAATTGCAATTTTGACACGCTGTCGTGCCATACCATTCCGCCTCTTTAAATAATAATTGGTCATTCCATGTAAGCTCAGCACCGAAGAAGTGACATTAATGGCAAAAATGTGCAAAGGATCATCAGCATCACCATTCCAGCACTGCTGTATGAATTTGTATTTGTTACAATAACTTTAAATAACTTTTTTTCAAAAAAGTTAAAGAATACATTTACAATTAAATGATGTCTAAAGTGTTCATACTGCCTTAATATGGAGTTACTCTATGGATACTATATATATATTTTTTAATGCAATAAATAGAGAAAACAAATATAATGTCATTCTTTAATTAAAGTATGTAATTGTGGGAAAATTTAAACAAACAAACAAACAAACAAAACAATTCTATTCTATTCTATTTTATTTGTAAAGCGCTTTAAACAATGGTCATGGTTGCAAAGCAGCTTTACAGAATCAAAAGAAAATTATGGAAATGTGTATGAAATGTGAGAAAATGTGTATGAATCAAAACCGGATTGTCCCTGATGAGCCCCTGAGATGAAGAAACCTTAAGAGGAATCGGACAAGTTCTTCAAACAAAATAATAAAAAAAAACAGAATAAAATAAAAAGCCTTCACCCCTTTGCTGTTGATTCATTTACAATAACAGTACACCCTTGTTATGATTTCTTCCTCACTTATTAAACAGAATGAGCTATTTTTTTTCTTTCCTTTTTCGCTGCAACTACACTCACACTGCAAATTGGGAAAAGGTAGAATAAAAATAAATAAATAAAACAAAATTCCCCCACATCCTTTGGGAACTGTAAGCACAGGCCAGGTACCATTTCCATCTGATCAGTAATGCCATCCCTGCATCACGTAGCTCAATATCCGTCAACCTTGTGCACTTTCATAACATGTTCAAATGAATCCATCTGATTTCCTTGTCTTCTCGCCTGGCGTTGCCTCCCCTCTGCAGCGGATCAATAAACGAAATGCTATGTTTAAACTGAATAAAATTTTCCACTTGTAGAGGTTCTCCTTCTCTCAACCCCCCACTGCATCACATCAACACTGCCCCCACCATACAACCACTCCCACACACACACACACACACACACACACACACACACACACACACACACATACTTTCCCAGTTTCCTGGCTCCGTGCTACGTCCTGGCCAAAGCATTTAGCCTGCCCGTGTATACAATTAAACGCACCAGTAAGCTTTGCGTTTTCATTAGACTGGAACTGCGCAGGAGGAGGGTCGTCCCGTGAAATGACCAGTGCTGTAATTGCATGGGCTGTGTTTACATTAATTCATGAAATAGAGCCGGCGCGTCCAATTTCCACCTGTCACACTTCTGATTGCCGAGTCAGGACCGACCAGGCGCCACATGCATGTATGTGCGCATACTCCAAAGAAACAATCACTGACCCCCCCTGGCCCCCCCCCCCCACACACACACACACACCTCCCCATCCTGTTTGATTTCATCTCTGCACATGATTAAGTTTTCATGCCTTGACGCAAGCTCTAGAAGCACTCAACCACATCAGTTATTGATTACTTTTACAGCAAACAAGTGCGACAAATGTGACATATATAACTGGGCAATTGTCAGGGGACATGGGTGATAACTGGTCCTCTTTACCGAGTTAAAAATATCCCGGCTCCATGCATAAACGCATATGTGGGGTTTCTGCCCAGTGATGTAGTGTGCATGCTAGCAAGCGCTTGCTTATCACGTATTATTATGTTGTTATTTGTCATGGCTGAAAGCAGGATGTGTAACGCTGAGTTGTGTTGCCCTGCCAACTCAAATCTCGACAGTTCTAGTTTGATCCTAAATCCATCCATCTTATTGTATTCATTCCCATTCCAATGTACATTACGTACGTATACATTACTGCACAGTAAAATTCTTTCTTTGCGTATGCCAGCATGGCTGCGGTCAGAGTGCAGCGTCAGTCCCAAAATGGTGCCCCTGGTGCAGATAGGGTTCAAGGCCTTGCTCAAGTCCCCAACAATGGCAACCTGGTGAAGCTTGAACCATCAACCTTCCAATCGGTGAACTACTACTGGTCCAGCATGTGGATTGTCAAAGTGGATCCTTGCCCTAAAATTGATTGGTGTCCCATCCAGGACGGACTCCCATCTTGTGCACAAGATAAAGCAGAGAAATGGATGTAAAGAAGAGCAAACCATGGTTAATGTGTTAGTGGTGATTGGGAAGTGGTGGCTCCATGGTTGTACTTTGTCTATTGTCTATAAAGTTTGGAATTCATATGCCGGTACTGTTGAATTGCCATCCATAAGCAAAATGAACAAAACCCTTCACCCTGCAATCTGTTAACCCGTATCTTGTCACAGTTGCCTAAAACAATCATCCAAATACCTAGAACAGTGGTTCTCATCTCTGGTCTTGGAAGACCACCTGCCCTGAACAATTAAGTAAAGGCTGTTAATTGGCTGATTAGTTAAATTAGGAATGCTGAGACAACACAAGAATGTGCAGGGTAGGTGGACCTCCAGAACCACACACCTAGAACATCGCAAACTGCCTTGATTCCAGTAGCACAAACACTCCCACAAATAATATTTGGTTAGTGGTGGCCTTACTTTGGTCCCTTCAAATTAACAGACAGAAAAAGGCTGAAAAATTAGTAACCAGAGAGGCTACAGTTAGGAATTGTACCTTAAAGGTTCCCCGGTATAGGAGATATACAATACCGCTGACGGGGTCTGGATATGAGAGGGGTTTAGTTAATATACTGAAAAAAACTAGTGCGAACTATCTGATGTTTATCACCAGAATGTTGTGACTGGTTTCTTACAAAACCCCTGGAACAGCTGCTGCCTGTCATGTCCCTGTTTGAGAGCACGCAATTGCATGTGAAGCGCAACAGAATTTAGATTACTCTACTCCGCTGAGAGCAAATGTTGCCCCATCTAATGTGAAAGCTAAGAAACTCCCCGGTTTGCTTTCTAATGATGAAAAGCAAACACATGTGCGGAGCTGACCTGACCCTGGCTCGGCTCTCTGATGAGATGTGTGGACAGAAGCTCCAGCTCTGCGTCTGCATCCCACAAATCACATTCGCCCCAAACATGTGCAAGTGTGTGCAGACTCCGGAGACCTGTAATATCTCTATAAACTCACGTCCGGTATGTTGACACGGCTTTGGGCAAACACTGGAGAGCCGACCTGGAAGAGCAGATTCCCCGGCTCTTTGCTGGCCGTGTTCGTTTAGCTCGATCCCTGGAGCATGGCGGGTCGCTTTTCTGTTTTTCTTCCTCAGGCAATCAAACAGCAGCTTCCCAGCTAACCCCTGCTCCACTCCTGGGCTTTCTCATTACAAAACATTCACTTACAAGGTCCACACTGAAGCGCAATGCAAATATTCCAATGGCTGCTCAAGCTGGGGAAAAAAAGTGGGCAGGGTTTGTGGATCAACGTAAATCAACGTCGCACCTTTACACCACAAGATGTTTTTTCTATTGTATTTGCAGGTAGTGAACATTAAAGGAGAGCTCAAAAAGGATAGACTGCCATACAGCACCAGTCAAAAGTTTGGACACACCTTGAAATTATTATTTTTTTATTGGTCGGTCCCAAGTCCGGATAAGAACTGGGAGGGTCGTGTCAGGAAGGGCATCCGCCATAAAACCTGTACCAAGCTTGTATGTGCGGACTGGATGGTCCGCTGTGCCGGGACCAGCCGAAAGAACAACAACAACAACAACATTTGCAAAGCCTATCAAGCACCACGATTACAATGCATACATAGCAGACAAACCTCTACATCAACTGTTGTGTTGTCCAACTTCGTCTGTGTAGTTTAGCCGTGTGCTGCCTTCCAGACTATACCTGACATGTATTGAAATTATGGATACAATAATCCAAGAACAATGTTGAAATCTCTGTTCATGGCACACGTTGCTGCTCACGCTTTCTACTTACTTTGCCGGTTACCTTCTGTTCCCTCCAGCATTCATGTTTACATGATTTAAAATCATGACAGAGTCTGGAATTTTCGAAGCTGCAATGCGGGAATGTTGCTGTATTTATATAGAAGAGGGGGATTTTAAATACATGGTGCAATGGATGGAAGATACATTTCAATCAGCTAGCAATTCAACATGATGCCATTAGATTTTGTTTGTCAGTAAAATGCAGTGGTGTGTCGACATTAAAAATAAATAAATAAATAAATAAATAGATAAAGGTTTTAGCCCTAAGGTGTGAATGGCAGGCACAAAGGCCATGCCTCCTTTACAGACACTGACAGGCACTGAAAGTCCACATTTGTTTCACTGAGACTGGCAAGTACTGGCAAGAGATGCATAAATAATGAATGTGAATGACAGCCATTTATATATGAAGCATTATTTATAACAATCAATATTTTAAATGCTGAGACTGGTACACTACTTACACAGCCAGATCTTAACCTGGCCCAAATTAGACAATGTCTTGAAGAGTTGGCAGTCTTCATTCCTCCAGAAAGAAAAAAAAAAAAACACCCATTTGACCAACATTCCAAATAACTAAGCAGAGTCTGATGTTTTATATAATGTCAGAACTATAGCAACACTGCAGTTTATATATGATATAACATACAGTAACTAAACTAACTAAACTGTTACCGAGCAAGTTAAAACCTTTCAACAAGTCCTGGTCAGGGACTGAAAACATGAATGAAATTAAATTCAGGATGTTCGTACCTGATTATATAAAAGTTGCTGCATTGGATTCTGCTATAATAAATGTTTAATGTATAGAGCATCGAGGGTTAAGATGGGCCTTTGTCTGAAGCAATATGCAGTGGAGCTGTTAGCCGGATTCCTCGGCATGACTCGCTAATGACTTGCAGCCTCCAAGTCCCGGCACTCTCAGGTGGCATCGTCTGACTCGGACCCAGCAGTGTGATGAAAAGCTACTGATAAAAGAAACTGACGGTTGCAACTCATTGCAAAGGAAAAGCAGCACCCAAGCAGATGAAACCCTGGAGCTTAGACTCTCTAGACTCGTCTCTCTCTCTCTCTCTCTCTCTCTCTCTCTCTCTCTCTCTCTATCCATTTATCGATGTACTTTACCATATATCTTATTTCATGTCATTTATTCATTCCTGCACTAATTTCTCATGTGTTTTGTAAAATATTTGCTTTAATTTAATGCGTACACAAAAACAAAAACCAGCCGATGCTGTAAGTCCAAGTATGTGCATTTTCCAATTTAGATATTTTTCTCACTTTTTTTTTATATCCCTCCATTAAGTACGAATACACATTTCTCTCTCTGTCTCTTTCTCTCGATGGGTCTCTCCCTCCCCTCCACTTTCGCACATGACACACTTCAATCAATACACTCCCGCTGCTCCACTCCATGTGCGCCAGCGAGAGGAAGCTCTAATTGAATCTTAGAGGCAATGAGGCGATCACATTTACATCACAATGTGGGTAAAATGTTAATATTTATATCTGTTGTTATTGCTTGCCTTTAACTGAATTAAGTCAAGTTGGTTATTGAATGAACAAATTTTAGAAAACCTAAATAAATAGAACACAGTTTGAACGGAGTTAATTGATTTAATTTTGGGAGAAGTAATCAGATCACAAACCTCAGATGGCCGATTCCATGATTGGCGTGTTCCATTGATATTACATTTACAAATATGCACAGAAAGTAAAGATGAAAAAAAATAAACACGATTTTCCTTCTTAATAACTTTTAATAAAAGTTATAAATTTTTATAAAATAAAATAAATAAAATATAAAAATAACTTTTTTTTTTTTAGCTATATAACCTAATGCTTCTAGCACTTTTACCAGTCCCATACTGTTTACATAAAAAAGTTAAACTTTAAGATTTGCAAAGTCTACAACAATAATGCCACCCATTAGTTGCTATCAAAAGATCAAAATTCATTTCTTCTGCTTTCTTGAAATTCCTCCCTAGTGCTTCCTCCTAGGTGCCTAACCTGGGGTCAGTTTAGAATTGATTTGCTCTCAGGACCAAGCCGTCTCCATACACACACTCCCTTCTCATTAGCGGATGTGTGTGTATGTCAGAGTGTAAGGGCCGTCTGGCAGATGGCCCACTGAGGGGGTTGGTCTGTGGGGGTTGACTCAGCGGGATAGCCCACTGCTCCCCCAAACATCACTGTATATTGAACCCCGCCCCTTCTGACATCACTACATCATGGATCAGCCAACTTACCAAAGGTTTAGTCACTCGTCTATCGCTTCATCCCCACTTGGTGTATCTCCACTCATCCCTATCACAGGCAGAGATGAGTTGCTATTAGTTTTGCCTAGTTGTAGCAATTCCAACCAACATGGGTTTGACAGAACAGAGTTTAAGATGCAGTTAAATCATCAGTTACATGATTGAATAAATGAAAGTGCAAGGACAGATCTAAAGTTGCTAAATTTTTGGAGATTTGGTGCTTGGATAAAAGTATTTAATAGATGGCAGGCCTATAAAGTTTGGAACAAATATCTATTGCCACACACACACTGGTGGCTCATGAATAATGGAACAAATGGCTGACAAGCAGTTGCATGGCCAGGTTACTCCATAACTAATCAAGCAGGTGAAAGAACTGGAGGTAGTTCTGAGTGCTACATTTACAGTATGTTTGGTAACTGTTCACCTGAACTGCCAACATGAGGTCCAAAGAGGTGTCTATGCAAGTGAAGGTGGTCATCATTAGCCTGACCAAAAAAAAAAAATAATAATAAAATAAATAAATAAATAAATGAAACTAATAGCCCACCAGAGAGATAGCTAAAACTGTAATCATGACCAACACAACAGTTCAGAAAAGAACATGAAAACTGGTGAGTTCAACAATAGCAAACGGCCTATAAGACCATGGAAGACAACTAAAGTGGCTGACCACAGAATTCTGTCCAGGGTGAAGAGCAAAGTCAAGAATACTCTATGTATGTTATTGTCAAAGTCTACAGTTAAGAGATACAGTGCAGATGCTTCGCAAGAGGGTACAAACCACTGGTAACGCTCAAGAACAGAAAGGCCGGATTAAACTTCGCCAGAAATCTTTGTCAGATTATTTGGAGTGATGAAACCAAAATTAACTGGTACCAAAATGATAAGAAGTGAAGAGTATGGAGAAAGAAAGGAACAGCTTGTGATCCAGAGCACTCCATATCGTCTATCAAACACGGTGGATGCAGTGTTATGGAATAATCGTGTATGCCTGCCAGTGGAACCTGGTCACTGGTGTTTATTTATGACCGGACTGCTGATAAAAGTAGCATATAAAAGTGCTTTGGCCAATACTCTCTGCTCAGATTGAGCTAAATGCTGCAAAACAGGATAACACTTCATACTGCAGATGGACAATGAACCAAAACATAAAGTAAAGGATACGAAGAAAATAGATATTCTTTACTGGCCAAGTCAGTCACCTGCTCTCTACCCAACAGCGCATGCTGTTCACTTACTGCAGACAAGACTCAAGGCATGAAGACCCACAAACAAGCAGCAGCTCAAGGCAGCTGCAGTAAAGACCCGGCAAAGCAAGTCAAGTGAATAAACTCCGCGTTTTGTCATGTCTATGGCTTCTAGACTTTAAGCGGTCACTGACTGCAGAGGATTCTCATATAGGTATATGTGAGTTTGTTCCATTATTTATGAACCCCATCCAAACGGGATATGTGTATAAAAATGGCAGTAATTTCTGTATGGTTAATGCCACCGTTTTATCAAACCCTGGAATTAAAGCTGAAGGTCTTTTGCATTCACTTACATCTGTGAGTGTTTCATTTCAAATTCAACTTGGTAGTGTATAGGAGCCAAGTGACCAAAAAAAAAAAAAAAAAAAAACTTTGCTCCAAAATCTTTGAGCTTGACTGTATACACTTAAGTATTTAACAAAGGCATTGCTGGTTCAGTAATAGGTA
>JAAGKR010008545.1:0-30812 GCA_011419295.1 Clarias macrocephalus | reverse complement strand
AAAACTTCCTGATCCGGGGAGAGCGCGAGAGAAAGGGGAAAAACCCGTCTTATGCGCGTCTGCCCGATCGGCGCGCTATGTCCATGGAAGCAAGGGTTTAATCTCTTCCGTCTGCTCATAAGAAGCGCCGGAGCGCGCTTGAGAAGCAGACACTAAACACTTCCTGATCCGGGGAGAGCGCGAGAGAAAGGGGGAAATCCCGTCTCATACGCACGCGAGCCCCAGGAATGCGCCGCGGCTCACGGTTTCTCTTTAAAGAAAGCGAGCCGCGCGCGAAGTGCCTTAATAGCTTTCCATTATCGGTAAGTAAAGTTTTTCTTTCCTACCGTGATTCTGTTGCACACACACACGCAAACACAAAGTCGGTCCTGAAGACAAAAAGATCTGAGGATGTTTCCGGTTCACTCCTATTTATAACCTGCAGGTGCACCTTATTCGGTGACGTCATGCCTGGCACAGGTTATAAGCCGAAGGTATTCGGCGGGTTTGACATGCACAGGCTTCACAACCGGGCAACAAAGAGATGTTCCCATAGCGTTTTCACGCAGCATTGAGTGTAGCTTTTGAAAGGGAACTTAATAACTTAAATGTTTTTCCTGATGTGCTTTGCTAAGTATCTTCCAAACGCATTGCTGTGAATGCCAGTCTTCTTGTCTTAATCTTTGTATTTGGATTTAAATATGCTTATTAATTATTTCATTTGGTTTAAATTTTATTAATTTATTCTGTGTTTCTTCTGTTGGGTTATTTATATAGATGGTTTCAAGTTGTTTAATGTTTTGTTCTAGATCTGACTATTGTTCCTTTCCTTTCCTCCTTTTTAAAAAATGGGGATTTCTACTTTCCATTTGGTTTTAATTCATTGGAGAATTCACATGTACCTGGAGTAATGACATATGTGGGATTTGAAAAATAGTAAGCAGAGGTCTATGAACATATATATAAAAATAGGACTGCTTTCACCACAATGGAACTGTGTTCTATTACCACCTATGTCTGGAGGATGCTGTGTTTGAATTATATACAAATCTTCATAAACATCTGTTTTCAGACACTGTTGGATTAACTGCATAGAAATTATGAATGAATTAATGAATTATTCTTCTGATGTTATATATTTAACCCTGGAAGGCCATGTGGAGTTAGAGAAATACAGAAATGTCTATTTTGCAATTGTTCTTACACTCTACCTGTTCATCATTAGTTGTAACGTTCTGGTCATTTATATCATATTCACAAACAAAAGTCTCCATGAGCCCATGTACATTTTCATTGCAGCTTTACTTTGTAACGCTCTCTTCGGAACAACTGCACTTTATCCTAAACTGCTCACTGATTTATTGTCTGAAATTCAGGTAATTTCTTTTGAATCCTGCATATTTCAATCATTTTGCATTTATACATATGGCGCTTCAGAGTTCACACTGTTATCAGCTATGGCCTATGACAGATATGTGTCCATCTGTAAACCATTACAATATAGTACAATTGTAAAAATGTCCACTGTTAAAAAACTTTTATTTTGCTGTTGGTTTTTTCCTTGTTGTGAAATTGGCATTACTGCAATATTAACATATCAACGTAAACTGTGTAAATTCAATTTAAATAGAATTTACTGTGATAACAGTTCAATGATTAAGTTGGGCTGTGGCGATTTTTCTGTAAGTAATATATATGGACTTGTTATTTTAAGCATTGCTGTGTTTCCTCCATTTATTTTTGTGTTTTTCTCATATAGCAGAATACTTTCAGTCTGTTTAATGAATTCAAAAGATTTCAGAAGAAAATCTCTACAAACCTGTTTACCACATCTTGTAACATTCATCAGTTTGTCCATCACTTCATGCTTTATAATTATACATCCTAGATTGGAAGGAAATGTCCCTCATGTGTTCAGCATGGTCATGTCAGTGGAAATTCTGGTTATTCCTCCTGTATTAAATCCTATTGTGTATGGCCTGAAACTGAAAGAAATTTTGAATAGAATTAAGAAAGTAGTTAGGAAAAGAAAGAAATGCGTATTCCATGAGAACATTATACACAATCCTGCATGTGTTCATTAGTAATATGTTTCTGTACTTTACTTAATATTCATAATAAATATTAAAAACAGAATTAATATTGTTTGCTTTTTTTAAAAACTTATTTCATGTTTTTTTTTTATTCATAAGCACAAATACTTCTTTAAAACTAGTAATGGAACAGACCTTTGCAAGCTTGGACTGTTAAATATTAAATCTTCTATATCCAACATGCTAACTGTTAATAACTGTTAAAACTGATCAGGAGTTACTGTATAATACAGGAATACTGTAAAGCCAAATGAGCATTAAAATGAAGCTAGTCCTCCTGGATACAGTGTCATACATCACCCTTGTCTAATTAATAATGGAGGAGGTGTTGCTATTTACAGCTACTTTCATAGCTGTTCATATGTTTATTAGGAGTCCATCCACAGGACTCCTGTTTTGCAGCAACTTTACTTGGGCCCTGTTCAACACATATAGATTTTACAGTTCTTTTTAAAATCATGCTGTAAAGTGTTCTTGAGTGCTTTTAAAGGTACCCACAAATTAAATACATTCTTCTTATTTTGATTACATTTATTATTAAATACTGTCAAATGAAATTGGTAGCATTACAAAAAGCAAACAAGGAGAGCATGATGAGCTTGAATTTGTAAAGGAGCCTCAGCTCCTTTAGAGCTGCACGAAGTAGCGGATAAAATAAAGTGAAACATTGTATTTAAACAAATTCATAATCACAGTACAATTTTTTTAAAAATTAAAATTAAATTAAATCTTATTAGGATCAAATTTAAGCAAAGTAAACGTTAACACGGTGAGCCTTTAGATTTTATCATGTTTAATTAGAAAAGGTACGCATGTAAGGTTTTGTTGTATCTAATATTTTGTGTTGTTTAAATTTGTAGTAGAATTATTAACTGAAATAAATGAAACTAAATGACCATAAAATTCAAACATTGTCAGGACGTTCTACTGCGTCAGCAGATGTCTGTTTTTTTTTTTTTTTTTGTATTATTATAAAAATTAAATGCAGTAGGCTGTTATGAACATGTTGTTAATGAAAACCTTTTAACAAATTACCATTTTTACATCCCTGTTGTGCTGTAACACAGCCGGCAAAACCTTATAAAATACAAGTGAAACATTAAACTAATTTACAATCACAGCACGAATAAATTTTTTAAATTAAATATATGCATTTCTTATTTGCATCGAATTTAAGCAAAGTAAATGTTAACCAGTGTAGCCAGAAAACTATGGGTGTGCATCAGAAAACGTGGGTGTGGTGTTGTCAGATTAATGTGCAAAATCTAAATAATAAAACTATATAAGCTACATAGCCTTTATAAGACTATGCTTTTATTTAAGTGCACTCACAATTATGACAAAAACGTTACGATTTTGTAAAATAATGAAAACAAACAGGTTCTTTTATTGGTTTCTGTGAATTTGAGCTCGTCAGAAAATGAACCAAAAGTCCGTGTATACTTGCCTCACAGACGTGAAAAATATATACTTATAGAAGGCGAAATGTCTGCTTTTCCATAAAGTAACGTAAAACAAATTTCTGATTATTTAATTTGTATGAACCGTGAATTATTGGCGCATCCACTGCTGCAGAGATGACGATATGACATGATTACCTTCATCACTACAGGCAAAACCAAAAGACAACACTAATTTATCAATAAATAATTAAAATGGGCAGAGTCAGTCTCCTTAATGTTTTCCCCGACACATTCATAATCATTAGTCTACTTCTACCGGTGCGCTCTGGAAAACTTTATGCGTAGGAAATTAAAGAATAGGATCACAATGCAGTCTCAACATCCTGGAGCCCAAATGTGACATGGAAAATTTCCTAAAAATGCATTCAGATATGTTTGTACATGTCTACAGTTGTCTAGAGTTGCCTATATAGCTGTCACTAAGTGCATTTCAATATATACGTAAATCAGTTGTGAGAGAAGGTCCACTATGTGACGTTCTTTACACATGCATTTATAGTCCATCATGATCCTTTATTAAATCCACTGTAGTATTGAATGCGAAACATGCAAAAGCAATTTTGCTTACACTTTGGTTAATACTGCAATAAAATGTAAGTGCTCCGAGTAGCTTTTAAGAGATTGTGAAGGTAAACGCAGGTTTAATTGTGTAAACTCTTTCTCTCTGTGTGAGAGAGTTCTAATAATAACTTGCGTAGTTATCCTGCTTGCTCACGCTACTTCCACATTTGGGTTTACCGTCCACGCTACATGGGCTAACTGCTAAGTCTCCTTGTCCGCCTCCGATTGCTCCGTGACAGAATGACTGAGCGAGCAGTAAACCCAGCGGATTACGCTCACCTCTGCAATGTGGTGAACGGACATGCCGAGCTGATTCAGCAGCTGCGCGGTGAGGACGTGGCTCTCTGCGCTAGCGTCCAAGACGTCGCGACCTTGCGCCACGAGGTTGCGGAGCTGCGGCTAGACCGCCGCCCGTTGCAGTGGCGGATGCGGCGCCACCCCCTTCGATGAACTTTGCCTGCAGGCGTTGGCTGGGACGTGCTCTAAGGAGTCCGAGGCCCCCGAAGTCGACACCAATGCCATCCCTGCTTACTGGGACCTAGCTGAAGTGTTCTGCAAAAGACATGCCACCCACCTTCCTCCTCATCGCCCCTGCGACCTGGCGACTGATCTTCAGCCGGGTTATGTCCCTCCCCGCGGCCATCTCTACTCGCTCTCCCGCCACTGAGACACAGGCGATGGAGGGGTATGTATCCGACGCTCTCCGCCACGACATCATCCGGCCCTCCTCCTCACCTGCTGCCATGGGGTTCTTCTTCGTGAAGAACCCGTGAAGAACCTACACCCGTGTGTCGACTATCGGGGCCCTACAACATCTCTATCAAAAAGCGACACCCATTGCCTCTTACCAACTCGGCCCTGGACGCCCTCTCTGGTGCCACCTTTTTCATAAATTTGGACCTGCTGAGCGCCTACAACTTAGTGCATATCAGAGAGGGTGATGAGTGGAAGACAGCCTTCATCACCCCAACAGGACATTATGAAAGCCTGGTCATCCCATTCGGACTCTGCAATGCCCCAGCAGCCTTCCAACAATTTATCCTACAATGATGTCCTCAGAGATATGTTAGGCCGGTGGGTTTTCATTTATCTAGATGACATCCTCATAAACTCCCGTACAGTTGATGAACACGTCCAACACGTCAGGGCGGTCCTCAAGAGACTCGTCCATCAGCTGTTTTGTAAGTTGGAGAAGTGTGCTTTTCACGAGTGCTCCACCACGTTCCTGGGTTTTGTTATCTCGTCCCAAGGTGTGGCCATGGACCTGCAGAAGCTGGAAGTTGTGCGTCATTGGCCCCTATCCAAGACCCTCAAGCAACTTCAACAGTTTCTCGGGTTTGCGAACTTCAATCGTCGCTTTATTCGGGAGTACAGTACGGTTGCCGCACCTCTTAACCACCCTGATACGACCGTCTTCTCACCCCTTCATTCTCAACTCTGCCGCCATCTCTGCCTTCCGAGGTCCAGACCAGCAGTTATATCCCTGTAGCTTCTTCTCCAGGAAATTTGATCCCACTCAGCAGCAATACGGGGTAAGGGACCGCGAGCTGCTGGCCATAAAGTGGGCCCTGGTTGAATGGCGTCACTAGCTCCAGGGCGCCAGGGAGTCATTCATCTTCTGGACTGACCATCAAAATCTGATCACCATTCGTAATTTAAAACAAGTCAACCCGAGGCAGGCGCGGTGGGCTCTCTTTTTTGAATACTATAATTTCCATCTCTCGTACTGCCCAGGATCCAAAAAAGCTGACGCCTTCTCCCGACAGCACGAAGAGGATGTTCCCCGCCTGTCCTCCCACCATCCAAGATAATTGCACCTCTCTGGTGGGTGTTACGACCTCTACCTAGGGGTGTAATGGGCATAACATAATAAAGCCTCTCACCACCTTCCCACTCCCAAGTAAAGGTAGCCACTAGGTTTAACAAAGTAAATGTAGCCTTTATTTAGACTCAGAGTTGAGCAATGCCCAAAACAACAAACAAAAAATACTCTACCGAGCCCTAGGCTTGCCTGGTCAAAATCAAATACAAAATTGTTTAACCTAACTTCCTAAAGAAAAAAACAGGAGAAAAATACAGAGGTAAAATAAAAGGGGCTTCTCACTCCTTCAGCAGCTACAAAGTGTTCAATATATACAGAGATTATTTTTCTAGTTAATAATAGAACTGAGGTGTCAACATTTTCTATTCAATGATGGTCACAGATCAGATTTGGTTTAGTTTGGAGTGGCAGGGCAGAGAGAGAAGGACAGCTGTCATCGGTGGGTTTTTAAAAAAAAATGGGATCCCATCTTATCCAATCAGCTTGCTTCAATCTATTCAAATGGGCAAGTCACAGGAGATCTCCTATAACTCCACCCACAAACATTCTCATACAACACACACTCAAAACACAACAACTCCAAAGAATGAAAGAATATATATATATACACACATTATAGACACACATATATGACTCTTGGTCATAACATGGGATTTGGAAATGAGGGTTTCGCCAGGCACAGGCTGCAGAGATCGAACCAGCAGGTGTGCCACCTGGACGACTCTACGTGCCCCGCGATGTAAGAACAGAAGTCCTTCAATGGGGCCATTCCTCCATCCTCTCCGGACACCCCGGCACTCGCCGCACCCTGGACACACATTGCCGTTGACTTTATCACGGGCCTGCCGGCCTCCGAAGGGAAGGACACTATCATGACCATTGTCGACTGATTCTCCAAAGCCGTTCACCTTGGTGGCCCTTGCCAGACTCCCGTCAGCTAAGAACACAGCCGAGCTGATACTACAGCAAGTAGTCCACCTGCATGGGTTCCCAAAAGACATCGTCTTGGACAGACGGCCCCAGTTCACTGCCCAGTTCTGGAAAGCCTTCTGCCGTCTAATCAACTTCACTTGTAGTCTCTCCTCTGGATACCACCCTCAGACTAATGGTCAGACGGAACGGACCAACCAACAACTGGAGCGCTATCTGAGATGCTTCATCACCAATCACCAGCGCTCCTGGGCCTGCTACCTCTTTTGGGCTGAACTATCCCACAACCTTCACGTTTCATCCACCACCGAGTTAAGTCCATTTGAGGTATATCCATCCTTCGATGTTCGACCACCAAGTACCAGAGTTTGATGTACCGTCGGCCCAACAGTTGGTCCGTAGGTGTTGATAGCTGTGGGACCAAGTGAATGCAGCCATCCATCGTGCCAACACCCGCTATGCTGCTTAACATCGCCGTCGACACCCTCCGGGATGATTGTATAATGCTGGTGATTAGGTCTGGCGATCTGGCTGCACCTCCATACAGAATCCCGAAAACTTTCACCCAGGTTCATCTGCCCTTACCGCATCACCCTCTGGATCAACCCTGTCACCTACCGGCTCTAGCTGCCTGCGGGACTCTGGACGCGTCCGGTATTCCACACCTCCCAACCCAAACCCTTCATCACTTCATCTATGATTCCAACCACCCACCCTCCTCCTCCCGAATCATCCAGGGTGGTCCCGCCTATACCGTACGCTGGATCCTTGATTCACGTCCCCGGGGCAGAGGTACCAAGTACCTGGTCAGTTGAGAGGGCTACGACCCCAAGGAGCGGTCTTGGATTCCGTCGTTCGGTATCCTCCACGCCGGTCCTGGACAGGGGGATACTGTCATGCGCACTCTGCGACCAGCACTAGGACCCGGAAGTAATACGGTTGCGATTCAGGAAGCATTAAAGGAGGCAAAATGGCGCTTCACATTGTGAAGTCATTGAGTCTACCCATGCTGTCTCGGACGCTTTTTCCTCAATTTCGTGAGTACTCATGATTTATATTACGTGAGTACTCATGAGTTACATTACTGATTGAGTGTGTGTTGTTAGAACGCGGGTTTAATTGTGTAAACTCTTACTCTCTGCGTGAGAGTTCTAATAATATTTCGCGTGGTTATTCTGCCTACTTGCTACATGGACTAACTGCTAAATCCTTTGGTCCACCTCCGGTTGCTCTGTGACAGTGAATAGACAGCCACTGACCTCTTTTACACATCTACAGTCAAGCAAGGGAAAAATTTCTATTTACATATTGTTTTATGACAAATTCTATATTCACAAAATGCTCTGTGCAGTTAAGTGATTGTGAGGCCACTGCATTTGGCATTATGTGACCCGTGTTTTCGTATATTACAAAATGAATTCATTATTTTAATGAAATTTATGCATTTACATATAAACAGGTATATCTGGTCAGCATTTAAAATCAGAGTTTTATGTGGATTGTCAAAACCTAAAAAATACTATTATTTACCGCCATAATTTGGTGGCAAATATCAGGATATTTTCCGATATTCTAGATTATCCTAAGAGAGAGAGAGAGAGAGAGAGAGAGAGAGAGAGTTAAAGCATTTTCACATGTTTTATTTACTGCCACGAGGAGTGGAGGCCCTGAAAGTAAAAGTTATTTACAATAATTTTAAAAAATGCAGTTGGGTGAGTCCATTTTGTATTGTTTTATAAATGTTTATACATTTAACTTGTTTGACACAAAGTAATTGAAATGTAGTTTGAGTTTGGCTAAAATTAACTCATAGGCTAAAATTTATTAGGGTTAACGTTAGGCTTTTCTAAAAAGAATCTCTGTTAGCATGAGTTTGCAAGTATAAAGCCCCATGCAGTCTTTACACTTGAGTTGAGATATTTTATGCAGTTGAGCAAACTTCTTGGTGGAAAACTGATAGCAAAATGACCAAGTCCCCAAAATGTTAGGTTAAGGTTAGCTGAATTTTGTTTCATTGCCTTAAAAATGTTTACAAATAAGCAGAGCGGTTTCATGCTACTGCAGGAACATGGTGTAATAGATATGGGGTTCCCAACCCTGGTCCTCAAGGACACCTTGCGTAATTGTTTTCCAAAAATCCCTGCCCTACTGACTGCTGGTTACCTGGATCAGGTGTGTTCGGTCAATCAGAAGCTGGAAAATATAATTTCAGGTGAAATTGGAGTGTGGGAGGACAAATCAGCACTGCATTTGGTAGGGCAAGAAGAGTTTGGAAACATGCAGAGCAGGGGGCTTCGAGTACCAGGATGCGTAGTCCCTGGACAGTGATTGTAGAGGTGCTGTTGTAACTGCTTTAATTGACTATAAAGTGAGATGTTTAGTGAAAGATCTTTTAAATCTTTAAAAAAAAAACAGAATTTGTTAAAACCCCAAGAAAATGGTAATTATTGTAGGAGCTATGAAATGCAGCTGATAATAGCATCCCAGTATGTCTTAATGATCCAGTACGTTTTACAGTCCGATGTAGAATTTTGAGATTTTTTTTTTTTTGAGATTTTTTTTTTTGAGAACTTTTTATTTTTCAATAAGAAAATTACTAAATTACCTGAAAGAGACTTTGAAATGTTGCGCAAAATGTAGGAGGTGCTCAAGAATAACATGGGCTGGCATCTGTAAATGAATTTTAACATAGATGTTTTCAGTAACAACTAAAAAAAATTTTTTTTTTAATTTTAGATTTGCTAAACATGTCCTCTGAATACCAGAGAAAATGGAAACGACAAAGGGCAAAGGTTGATTCCTTAGTGGAATATTATCGCAGCTCTAAATCTGAGGGGTCAGTGGAGCCAGCCTGGGGGGGGGGAGGACAGTCCCTTTACGGAGGGATCAACACACAATGAATTACATCCTGTGGTAGCCTAGTTCTTCTGTTAGCACAGCAGAGATGTCAATTAGACATGATACTGAAGAAGAATACAATTTTTATACTGATTGACTGATTTATACAGACTGAAACAGAGTCTGAGCAGTTGGATGAGCCTTCATGGTCAATTGTTCAAACACCATCTCTTCACAAGGACTAGTTGGGCTACTGCTACAAACCAGACCCAAAAGGCAAAATGAGCTTCTGGATGTGCTCAGACGTCATGGCCAAAGACGTCCCAAAGACGCTAGAACTCTTCGTGAAACTCCACAAGGAGTGCCAGTTCAAAATAAATGCAATGGACAGTATATTTATTATGGTATTGAATGTTATGTTCTTGAACATTTTTCAAAAGAGACACTGCCAGGGCAAGTTAAACTGTGCTTTAATGTGGATGGCGTGCCATTATTGAAATCAAGTAACATGTGTTTCTGGCCTTTTCTTGGTCAAATTCACAACTGTCAGCCATTTACTGTAGCACTGTATCTTGGGTCCAGCAAACCTGACTCGGTTGAGGATTTTTTACATGATTTCTTGGAGGAGTTGCAACAACAACAACAACAACAAAAATTCATTCTATATTTCAGTTCACACAATTACAGTGAAGGCGATTATTTGTGATGCACAAGCTAGGTCATTTCTGAAATGTATTAAAAGTCACAATAGTGTTGATGTGTTGCATTAGCACAAAAGGTCGAGGGGAGGGTAGTTTACTTGACTAAGAAGCATGGAAGACTTAGACAGGTGGAAAGCTACTGAGCTACATCACTTTTGCTCTACACAGGACCATTAGTCTTAACGGATGTGTTTCCTAAAGACCAGTACCATCACTTTCTTTGTCTGAGTGTTGGTATGAACATTCTTTTGGCTGAAGCAGATGGGAAAAGAGAGTCGTATAAAGGTTACTCAAAGAGCATTCTGGAGCACTTTGTGGATCACTCGGTGGATTTTTATGGACCCACCTTTCCAACATACATTCCATCAAACACTTGTCAGATGATGCTGTGAACTTCCACTGTTTTTTGAATCAGATAATATCTTTTCCATTTGAGAACCACTTACAGGTTATCAAAAATACTATGAGAAGCTGGAAACAACCATTGGTCCAAGTCACAAAAATACTTGCTGAAAGACAATGTACTGAAACACATGCAAGACGATCCCTAAAATAACATCAAAGATGCCTGACAACTGTGTGCTTCTGATGGATAATGCAGTGGGATTTGTTCGAGAAAAAAGAAGTGATAGAACACTAAGGATGGATGTGATCAGGGAAACCGTTTATGACGTCTAAGAGCTTTGGTCTTTGAAAAGCCATGCAACTCAAAGCTCTTCAAAATCATGTTTGTCAGCAGTGACTTGACAAAGCGAATGCTGACAAACAGAGCAAGTGTCTACAAAAAAGCTGTGTGTCTCCCTTACAAACAGGGTTATGCTATATTCCCTCAGCTGCACAAACTAGAATAACTACATTTGGTAATGTTTACTTTTAATTTATTAACTAACCTTTTAATAATTCTTTCACTGGTGCTTTAGTCGGGTTTGGAAAGGCACCTCAAACAGTAATTAGTGACAATGTAAATCTACCTGGTGGTTAAATAGTGGTCAGAATTATCTGACTTGGGTATAATTCATACACACAAAAATTAATCAAATAATTAATATACTTTTTTATAAACAATTACTAACATGTATTATGCAAATTAATGCGCAGTTGCTTTTCTGCTTTTTAAATATTTGGATAGAGTTTAGTGTCCTGAAAGTTAAACTCTCCTGTTGTTTTACTTTTTAGGTAATGGACAATTGTGGAGAGGTAAAAAGGGCAAGAAAGAGGAAAGTCTTCGATGACTTTGTTAATGGTACATTATTATTTCATGCTTCAAAGAAGCTTCAGATTATAATTGCTTTATACAGTCATGCAATGTCTGTCATATATGAACCTCAAACTGTCTCCCTAATTTATCTCTGTTTTATTTTATGTAGAGTCGGACCCTGACAGTGACATGATATTGAGTTGACACAGCTCAGTCAGAGTCTCCTGTCGGCCCAAAAAAGTGATTAAAAATTTAATTTTTTTTATTTGTTTTAAATGGCCTATAAAATAAATAATAATAATAATAATAATAATAATAATAATAATAATTATTATTATTATTATTATTATTATTATTATTATTATTATATTTGGTCATAGAAACAAACAACCATTGAACACTTGATCATATATATCTATCCTATTTTGTACTTATGTGATGCATATATATATTTTTTTATTTAAGAACTACATCAAAAGGACAAAGACAAACTTGTCTGTGAGTGAGAGAGAGAGTGGAAGGTGAGAAACCCCAACAGAGAATGTACTAACTATTATATGGTGCTAACGGCTCTGTGTTTTTTGGGGGGACATTTCGACTTGCCGACCCGCAAATGCGTTTGTGTTAAAGCCAAATGATAAATCCAGGAGCACACACAGACATACCTCTCCATCCATAAACACACACTCACATGTGGCACTTTAACTGTTTTGTCTGTACTTTTTGTCCTTAATTGAAATGCATCAATACGATAATAATTTCCATGATAACACGAGTGCAGAAGGATCTGAAGAGGCTCGTCTCTGTTACACTAAGACTTTGATACGATCAAAGTCTCACGTTCCATGCATGGACAATGCAAGGAATTGTCACGGATAGTGCAAGGTTCTTTCACGGAACAGCCGGCTGTTTGAAATGGGTTCATCTGTATGTATTTTACCTTGCCTTGTTTGTATGTATTGCTGCATAATTTAGAAATGAAATATATGTGTACATTATTGTTACAGATTGACAGACTCCACAGTCAGAAATCATCATCATGGGCACTTTATTTAACAAATCATGGGCACTTTATTTAACAATGAAGGATAAACTCTTTGGGGATGAGATGTGGATAATGATAGTGAAGAGTCTTATCTGATACGGTGTGGGAGCTGGTGGACGGAGGATCAGAACGGGTAGACACGACAGAGTTTGGTGAGACGAGGAGATGAGGAGACTTGGAGAGACGGAGACAAGGAAGATTGCTTGGCACAGGTAAACATTGAGTCCCTACCCGTTATGTAGACCAGACGCCGATTGAAGTTAAGTGAGGTGTATTTGTATGTGAGGTTGAGGTGTGTGTGATCAGAATTCGGGAGATTGGGGGCGGAGCCTGGCGAGTCCGTGACAATTATAGCCACAATAATGAACCAAGCCTTTGATATTTTTTTTTATTCAGGATTTAATCTTTCACACACCATTATATCTTCTCATATACATGCCTATTGTTAAGAAGGTTTTAGATGTCTGTACTGACTAAGTCAGCCAGACTGAAAACCAAAAAATCTAAACATAACTTTTGCAAAGCAGACAAAATGTAAATCAGTACCCTAGAAAAACAACAAAGTACAAATATATACTTGAACAAATATATTATTTCTGCCATTCCAGCCATTCGTGGTAAAAAAATTATTCAATGCTGGACATGAACAGCAAAAAGCATGATGATGATTATTTTTATTATTATTATCATGCTTTTTTGCTGTTTGTTTTCAGCGTTAAATGATTTGAAACTGAAGCACTTTGTGTGGATTCATACCCTGAGTTATTTTGTCATACAAAGATTATTACGTTGTGCACGTTCCACTGAGCTTCTGCAGATACCAAAATTGACATTGTTACTATTTTTTAATCATTGGAATGAAAGAGATGAAAAGTTTCTATCATAACATGACTTCTATTGTTTTTAATCACTCTATACAACCCATGATTTTTTATGCAATTTTACAAATGGAATAATTTTATTTGGTTTATTTCTTTCTTTTTTATATAAAATCTCAAATTAAAACATTCTATAAAAATACCAAAGTAATTATTGTGTGTAGAGTGATAAAAAAAAAAAAAAAAAAAAAAACACGGATGTTATGATAAGGAAAATCTCAATTTCTTATATTCCAGGGATTCAAAATAGTAACAATGTCAATTTTAGAATCTAGAATGCAGAAGATTTGAAATTTACACAAATTTAAGAAGAGGCCTGCAGCATTGCAGGAAGCACTTTCCTTCAGAAAGGCCTCAGAACCAAGAGGGTCTTAAAGTGGGCAGGGGTGCATTTTAGTTTCTCTGAATGTATAGAAGAGAACAGCTGAGTCACACCTCGGGAGGGGTGAATTATTTGCATTTGAATGTTGTCTGACATTGTAAAGCACACACAGTACCACAAAAAAACAACAACAACCTAGGATAAATAGGAACTATTGGCCCTGATTATACTGCATAAATATTATTTGGTACAACAAAATTCCTCTGCATTCCCGAAAACTATGCGTACGGTTGAGTGCTGATTGGACTACGTAGGAAATGGAGAATTACGATGCTAATATTGTAAGTAAACAACAATAGCCCACAATTAATAAAGAATTTTTATGTAGACTATAAAAATAATCCTGCATCTATTTTAGGCCAGCTGCCACTTTTTATTTAGAAGTCTTCAATACAAATCTAATAATGCCCACATGACATCAAACATTCCCCATCTTAATATTTTAACTATTTATTTTAACTATTTAAACCATTAAACTATTTATTTTACTATTTAAACTATTATTATTTAATTTACTTCAAAATAAATTTAAGAACAAGAACAACAAAACTTTTAAAAATATTTTTGATTAATTGTGGGCCGAAAAGACTGTTGTCCTCAAAAAATTAACAGATGAGGACACATGTCCATCAATCTCATATACAGTATGCTGGAGAAACTCCTAGGTGGGAAGACACTGCTTTGTGTAGTTTGGCAGGCTCACTAGAGGCCGTGATGAATCCAATCGCAGTGAGGAGACTTCTTTGAATTCCCTTTAATGTGTGCTGCTTAGAACTAAGCCTTGATGTGGCGTGTGCTGGGGTTTTAATAACGTGCTGCGCACGGTAGTGTTTGCAGCATCGATTGGAAAGCTCAGTGGGCGGAGAGAGTCGCGCAGGAATGCGGAAGCGCGGGGAGCCAGCGAGAGAGCCTTGCCTGCGGTGTTGCTCGTGCAGGAATGCGGAAGCGCGGAGAGCCGGCGAGAGCGCCTTGTCTGCGGCGTTGCTCGTGCAGGAATGCGGAAGCGCGGAGAGTCGGCGAGAGTGAAGAGAGACTGCACAGGTTGGTGGCTGAAGAGCGAAGTCAAGAAAACAAAGCGTGGTCGGGAACGAAATACTAGGCATGGAAAATCGCTGGAAAATTGGGCTAAGGAGAGCACTCAATAATCTGGCGACGTGCGGTTTAAACAGATATGGGCATGATTGGTGATAGCGCACAGGTGTGAGGCGGTGAGGTGTAATGGGTGGTTAGGAACGTAGAACAGGAGTGCTTATGTGCTCATGGCTGAGCGGTAGCTTGACGGGTCGTGACAGTACCCCCCCCCCCCCCCCCAATGAATGCCACCTGCAGGTTCCTAGCAGGTTCCTCAGGATGAAGTCTATGAAAGTCTCTGATAAGGGAGCGGTCCAGAATGAACCTAGCTGGTACCCAACACCTTTCTTCAGGGCCATAGCCCTCCCAGTTCACCAGGTACTGGAGACCACATCCACGGCGGCGAGACCTGAGGAGTCTACGGACAGTGAAGGCTTCGCCTCCGTCTATAATTCGAGGAGGGGGGGGGGTTGGATGGGTGGAGATAGTGGACAGGGGACCAGTCGACGGATCTGGGAGACGTGAAATGTAGGATTAATTCGGCGCATGGAGAGTGGTAGAGCTAGTCGGACAGAGCATGGATTTATGATCCGGGTGATGGTAAAAGGACCGATGAACCTTGGTGAAAGTTTCTTGGATGTGGTCTTGAGGGGAAGGTCACGTGCAGACAGCATGACCCTTTGGCCGATACGATATCTAGGGGCTGGTGATCGATGACGGTTTGCCTGGCGTTGAAAGGCACTTACGGTCCATAGTAGCGGTTTGTAATCTTGTTCCTGACACAGGTGTCGCAGGAGGCCACAAAGTTCTTGATGTCCTCCTTCATGGTGGACCACCAGAAGCGCTATTGAAGAAGGAAGAGAGTCCGTGTTGCCCCAGGGTGGCATGCGAGGTTGGAGCTGTGGGCCCAGTCTAACACCTGTGGTCATTCGGAGGCCGGGCCGAAGAGCTTGTCGGGTGGGACGATGATTGGGCCTGGTTCTCGTTCGCGGGTCTGCTGGACAAGGTGCTCCACATTAAGTCGGGTTGTTGCCACAAGGCATTGAGGAGGGAGGATTGTCTCCATCGTGGGTGTATCCTGAGAGGTGGAGAATTGCCAAGAGAGGGCATCGGGTTTAGCATTCTTGGAACCGGGGCGATATGATGGCGTGAACCAAAAACGGGAAAAGAACAATGACCATCGTGCCTGGCGTGAGTTGAGTCTTTTTGCCGTTGTTAGCTACTCCAGATTCTTGTGGTTAGTCCATACGAGGAAGGGATGTTCGGCCCCTTCCAGCCAGTGCCTCCATTCTTCGAGGGCCAATTTGACCGCCAACAGTTCATGGTCCCCAATACTGTAGTTGCATTCAGGGGGTGTGAGTCTGTGGGAGAAGAAGGAGCAAGGGTGAAGTTTGTTGTCTTCCATGGATCTCTGAGACAGAATGGCACCTACTCCGGTTTCGGATGCGTCTACTTCGACAACAAATTGGAGAGAGGGGTCAGGGAAGAAAAGGATGGGCGCGGTGGTGAAGCGATGTTTAAGATCCCTAAAAGCTCTGTCTGCCAGAGGGTTCCATTGGAATGTAATCTTAGATGACGTGAGGGTTGTAAGTGGGGCCGCCACCATGCTGTAGTTCCGAATGAAGCGGCGATAAAAGTTGGCGAACCCTAAGAAGCGTTGAAGCTCGCGCCTTGAAGACGGTACTGGCCAATCAGTGACTGCCTTTACCTTGGTGAGGTCCATCTGAATGCCCTCAGGGGAGATGCAATAGCCCAAAAAGGATGTGGATGAACAATGAAATTCACATTTCTCCACTTTGATGTAGAGTTTATTTTCCAGTAGCCGTTGTAGGACCTGACGAACATGGGATTTGTGTTCCTTGACTGAGCGTGAGAATATCAAAATGTCGTCCAGGTAAGCAAAGACAAAAACATTGAGGAAATCCCTGAGGACATCATTAATGAGGGCCTGAAACACTGCTGGCGCATTGGTTAATTCGAAAGGAACCACCAGATACTCATAATGGCCGGTGGGTGTGTTAAAGGCGGTTTTCCACTCATCGCCCTCCCGTATCCTGACAAGGTGGTAAGCGTTTCTCAGATCCAATTTGGTGAAGATACGGGCGTCCTGGAGGAGTTCAAAAGCCGACGACATCAGAGGAAGGGGGTAGCGATTTTTGACAGTGATCTCATTTAATCCTCTGTAATCAATACAGGGTCTGAGGGATTTGTCTTTCTTTTCTATGAAGAAAAACCCTGTCCCAGCTGGTGAAGAGGATGGGCGGATAATCCCTGCGGCTCCTTTATATGTACTGTTCCATGGCCTCTCTCTCCGGGCGAGAGAGGGAATAAAGTCGTCCCTTGGGTGGAGAGCTGCCGGGGAGAAGGTCAATCGCACAGTCATAGGGGCGATGTGGAGGTAAGGAGACAGCCCGTGACTTACTGAACACCTGATGTAGGTCATGATACTCTGTGGGTACCTTGGTTAGCTCTGGGATTTCTTCTCGAGACAAGGGTAGGGTTCTGCCCATAGGTGCGGAGCGTAGACATGAAGCAAAGCAGGTGGGACTCCAATCCAGGACCCTTCTTTTGACCCAATCAATGTGTGGGTTATGCAGCCTTAACCAGGGGAGGCCTAGAACAATGGGTGCATGGGCATTTTGAACGGTTAGAAGAGAAATGGTTTTTGTGTGGTTGCCCGAAAACTGCAGGGTGACGGGAACAGTGCGATGGGTAATCGGGTTTAGTTTGCTGCCATCAAGAGCCTGAACCGTAAAGGGCCGATGCAAGGGTGTGAGAGGAACATTGAACTCGGAGGCTGTAGAAGAGGAAATTAAGTTCTGATCGGCCCCGGAGTCCACTAATGCGTGAGTGACGTAGGATTGGTTGTCATGAGTCAGGGTCACAGAGAAACATGATCATTGGTCCGGGGAAGAAACAGATGCGGGGCCTCCTGCATCCCCAGAACTACGGGGGGGGGGCACCTTTTAGCAGGCAGGAGCGCAAAACATGGCCGGTCTGACCGCAGTAGAAGCAGGCGCCCTCATCCCAGCGGCGCTGACATTTCCTCGGTGAGATGCGTGCGCGACCGATCTGCATGGGTTCAGGGAGGGGCTCGGAGGTGGCCAAGGTCGGTGCAGAGGTGCGTGGCTCACGGCAGATCTGCCGCTCATTTTGTTGTGCCCATTTACGGACATCAATGCGGGTAGCTAGGTCAATGAGTCCCTGGAGGTCTGATGGGAGCTCCCGGGCTGCAAGCTCATCCTTAATCGGGTCCGAGAGTCCATGGAGAAAACAGTCAAACAATGCCTTCTCATCCCAGCCACAAGAGAGAGCCAGGGTGCGGAAATCTCTGGCGTAATCAGAAACAGAGAGAATTCCCTGACGTAGCTGGAGCATTTGACTCGCCGCCTGGCAAAGGAGCGATCGAAGACCCTTCTCATCTCATCAGTGAAGGTCTTGTAAGTGAAGCAACATGGCTCTTGAGCATCCCATAGCGCTGTTCCCTACTCTTTTGCCTTTCCTGAAAGGAGGGTGATGATGTAGGCGACCTTTGATCACTCTGTGGGAAAAGACGTGGCCTGTAGTTCTAGGACGAGGGAACACTGGGATAGAAAGGAGCAGCAAGTGGCTGGGTCTCCATCATAGGTGTGCGGGGCAGGGAGGCGGGGCTCCGGGTTAAGAGAGAGCACCGGAGGGGAGTGTCGAGGAATGGGCGCAGGGGGTGGTTGGTTCTGAACCTGAGTAGACAGAGACCGTAGAGTTTCAGTGATCGTTTGGAATGTTTCTGCAATTTTCCTTATTTCCTGCTGGTGGGTGCCTAGGAGGGCTCCTTGACTCTCTAATGCCCTCCTGAGGTGAGCCGCCTCTGCTGGATCCATTCTTGGCCAGATTATTCTCTCAGGCTCACTAGAGGGCGTGATGGATCCAATCGCAGTGTGGAGACTTCTTTGAATTCCCTTTAATATGTGCTGCTTAGAACTAAGCCTTGATGTGGCACGTGCGGCGTGTGCTGGGGTTTTAATAACGTGCTGTGCACGGTAGTGTTTGCAGCATCGACTGGAAAGTTCAGTGGGCGGAGAGAGAGAGAGTTGTGAGTTGTGCGGCGTTGCTCGTGCAGGAATGCGGAAGCGCGGAGAGCCGGCGAGAGTGAAGAGAAACTGCACAGGTTGGTGGCTGCATTCCAAGTTTCACTCGTGGCCGGTTGCGAGGCTGTTCGAAGCCGAAGATGCAAAAGAGAGTCCGTGATCCGAGTTCGTAGTCGTTAAACACATTCAATGGTCGAAAAAATCTGTGAGCGTGGAAATCCGTGACGTGAGGCAAGAGCGAGGTCGAGAAAACAAAGCGTGGTCGGTAACGAAATACTAGGCATGGAAAATCGCTGGAAAATTGGGCTAAGGAGAGCACTCGATAATCTGGCGACGTGACGGTGACAGAGTGTGGTTTAAATAGATATGGGCATGATTGGTGATAGCGCACAGGTGTGAGGCGGTGAGGTGTAAATGGGTGGTTAGGGACGTGGAACAGGATTGGAACAAATGTGATCATGGCTGAGCGGTAGCTTGACGGGTCGTGACATAGTTAACATCAAACACTAAATATCAACAGCCTCCACCAAAGAGTCTGGAACGCAGAGTACAGGATGCGCCACACGGCCACAATATATTATACTATAACCATATAACCAAAGAATACCAGTTAGAAATACTCTAAATAAAATACTTACGCAAAGAATACCATTTAGAAATACCCAAAATAAAATACCTACGCTGTTTTAACAATTACAGAGACATCACAGGTTTGAGCTGTACACACATGCATTCTCATCTAAAAAACTCTTAAAACGACACTTTGTAACACAATAACAGTAACATTTTGCAGGCCATTTGGAGAAACCAGTAAATAAAGAATAAACCAGTTCTTGGGTAAAAAAAAAAGACCCAGAAACAACCCAGCATTTTTTAGAGTGCATTTTTTTAGTTATTCTAATGTACCATTCTAAACGTCTATTTTTCCATTTATTTCTATATTTAAGGTTTGATGTCTTTAAATGTATTTTTGTTTTTAAATAATAACAATAAACCGATAAAGAGAGACCATATAACAATTAATTCTTTGTACATTTAAAACTGTTAGCTAGTGAACTTGATCATCTGTCTACAACTCATTATTGTACAGTAAATGTCAATAGCTATGGTTCAGATTTTTCATGTTTGTTGTATAAACATGAAACACTCAGATGTGGAAATTACCATCATTAGTATTTCTTCGATACAACATATGCCTTTTTTATGACTTAAGCTCTAATTATATTTGAATAATGTACATTACAAAATTACTGTGATTAAAAAATAATCACAAATAATCTTCGTGATTCCTCATGCATGTTGTTTGTGTCAAGACCTTTATAATTATTCTACCATCATCGCTCAGCGAAGTTTGGCCCATTATCTGTTAACTACTAATACCCCTATCTTATCTATGCGGTTTCACGCATTGGCCATAGTTACTTCCGGTGAGCGATCCAGCTCTCCCACTACACAACCATTCATAAATAATCTGGACTGTAGACAATCATTCCACTCACTTTTACATAATTTAGTTGTATAATAGTTTGTAAATATTATTATTAGTTTTTTTGTTGGTTTTGGTGCACTTTTTTATTTATTATATATATATATATTTATCTTTTGTTATTGTTAACATTGGTTGTGTGTGTCTTTTCTTGTTCCGAGCAACTAACCTAACGCTTCACCCACGCTTCTAGTTATACGTATATGTGTGATTTTTCCCTTGTAAGTGTATGATTTTTCCCATGTATGCATATTATTTTTACTATGTACTCGCGCATGTTTTTTTTTTCCTTGTATGCGCAACTACTTTTTCCCAGGTGAAATATCTCTTTCTCGTTTAAGTTGCAAGATAAATGCTAAAGCTAATGCACAAGCCACTATGGGATTTTGAGGCTGACGAGGACACATTGAACACAACCAGGCCGGGGCAGCTCCAGGACGTATCATGGTGGAATATGCAGTGTATTAACGTGTGATCATTTTCACTAAATTTGCAACTGGACAAACTTACCAGGTACAGTTTAATATATAACATTAATTGGATGTTACTGTTTAGTGCAGTAAACAGTAGCTTTATAGCTTTGTAGCAGTGCTAATATTATTGAGTGTATGGGGAAAATGCAGACCCGAGTGTAAGTTGCAGTCATTAAAAGGAATAGCAGTCTCGTTTAGACCATTAAACATGCTTATGTAAACAATCAGCTCCATGGCATCTCTCCAATATACATCCAAATATGGATTTATAAGCCAGCTAATATGACTATGCTATCCGCTAGCGCTTAGCATAGTAAAACGAGCTTGTTTATTCTTTTATATTTGGACACATACTTGATGTAAACAATTAACTCCATTGTTTCTGTAAAATGTTTATCCAAATATGGAGTTATCACTTACAAAAAATAACTGCAATTTTCTACATCTGCAGGAAACGCAGTGATTAGGACACAAACACTGCATTTTTTTCTTAATACTGCAGTAATGTTTCAATAACAACTGCAGTAATACTGCAACTATAAAATAGACCATGTAATACAACTAAATATAGACCATGAAAGCACTTTTACACTTAGCAATATTACTGTTCAACAGTGCTGCTGCTAGGAAACACTGCTGTCAAATCAGTGTATGACTGGTTGAGTATGTGAATATATTACAAGGCTTGAGGTGTGCAGCTGGAATCCTGACTATGTTTGAATAAACACTTACCTCTCCTTCCTTCACTTTAATGGCATTCTTGAAAAGCAAACAGCAAAACAAATATTAATTAGTGTAGAAAACACATTCGAATAATTTAAATAATCATTCCATATATACTCATCCTTACATGTTTTACTAAAAAACAAATGTTTGTCATTATGTCCTAAACTATTGCTAAATAATGGCTTGAGTTTGCTGTTTTTAATTCCGACTGTGTTAATTAATTAAGATTTCAGAATGTAATGTGAATTTGATAACTCTGGGCATTAGTTTAGAAATTCAGACTTATAATCACTCTGGTTGATTATATGTGGAATGACCAAATATTATTAAAATATTAACTCAATTTACTCACCTATAACACCTGCTGTTTGTTGGACTGGGAGGGTCGCCTTAGTGTCATGTGCAGGGTTTGAGGCTTTGCGGATTCTATTAACAAAAGACAACAAGTAAAATCCAACCACACCTTTGTTCCACAGAGTGATGTCCACCTCTTGACGTCTATCCAACACATGCAGATAGTCAGGTTTGCTTAGTCAGGTTTAAGACTGACTAAGCAAAAATATAATTGCATTCTGAGAACCCCACACCCCCCAAAAAAAATCTTATTAATCGCCCAGCCAAATCTGAATGACTAAAAGCATTGTCACAAACTTAAAATTAGTTTTTAGTAAAGGAAAATAAAGGGAAGAGAAAAACTATGTTTCCTACCAGCAGTGACGTCTACCCAGGGTCTAATGCTGACCTCATGGCCTTCTCCCTCTTACCCTTTCCCAGAGGCTGCTCTGAGGTGATAAGAGGAACACTGGAGAGGTACACAGCCCTCCTCTCGATCTTCTCTCTCGTGTAAGGGCTGACGGATGTCTACAGAAACTAACACAGGACGTTTACAGCCGAATCATTTTATTAGCTTCTTAACCCCTCGGAGGATAAGTTCACCCGAGTCACCAGCCTCAGAAATCGCAGGTTAACAGTAGCTCAGATCAGAGAGCAGGTCAATGCCACACAGATGCTAGCAGTGGTCTACCTCAGATTAACCTAACTAGTACGCTAACGGTATAGCGGTTAACATTAGAAAACATGCACACATTTAAGACAATACCATTAACACTGCATTGCGATACAATAACTTAAATATATACAGTACAGACCAAAAGTTTGGACACACTTTCTCATTCAAAGAGTTTAAATTTGTATTATGGCAAGAAAACAGCAGCTAAGTAAAGAAAAACGAGTGGCCATCATTACTTTAAGAAATGAAGGTCAGTCAGTCCGAAAAATTGGGGAAACTTTGAAAGTGTCCCCAAGTACAGTCACAAAAACCATCACGCGCTACAAAGAAACTGGCTCACATGCGGACCGCCCCAGGAAAGGAAGACCAAGAGTCACCTCTGCTGCGGAGGATAAGTTCACCCGAGTCACCAGCCTCAGAAATCGCAGGTTAACAGTAGCTCAGATCAGAGAGCAGGTCAATGCCACACAGAGTTCTAGCAGCAGACACGTCTCTAGAACAACTGTTAAGAGGAGACTGTGAATCAGGCCTTCATGGTAGAATATCTGCTAAGAAACCACTGCTAAGGACAGGCAACAAGCAGAAGAGACACGTTTGGGCTAAAGAACACAATAAAGAACACAATGAAGAAAACTCTTTGAATGAGAAGGTGTGCCTGTACTGTATATATACACACACACACACTGTTCAATAACTAATGCATAATGCATTTAACTGAATTAGTACTGATTAAATAGTACTTCATTGTACTTCCCAAAACTGCAGTATAACGGCAGTTTTTATCCCAGAAACTTAAAACAGTATTTTTTTTATAATGTACAACTTTACAGAATCATATTTCAATACAACTACATTGTACTGCATTCCAGCTGCATTGTACTTCACAAAAACTGCAGTAAAACTGCATCCACAGAAACTGCAGTTATTTTTCATAAGGGAGGGGTTGGGTTGGGAGCAAAAGGCTGGCAGATTGCTGCAATTTTCCTATGTTCCCAATGTTCTTTTCCCATGTTCACCTGTAGTCCAGATGTTGGAATATATGGTGTAGGGCCATGGGTCACTGATGACCACTAAGAATGATATATTTCAAGTGTTTATTTCTTTTTATTTTGATGATTATGGCTTACAGCTAATGAAAACCCAAAATTTGGTATCTCAGAAAATGTGATTATTGTAATTTAAAAAAAAAAGTTCAATATGGAGACACATGGTGTCACACTCTAATCAGCTATTTAACTCAAAACACCTGCAAATGTCCCTGTGTCTGGAGGAAAAGAGGAGAGGAACAGAATCCAAGTTGCTTGACATCCAGTGTAAAGTTTGCAGTCAGTGATGGTTTGGGGAGACCGGTCATCTGCTGGTGTTGGTCCACTGTGTTTTATCAGGTCCAAGGTCAGTGCAGCCATCTACCAGCAAGTTTTAGAGCACTCCATGCTTCCTTCTGCTGATGATGTTAATGGAAATGCCGATTTCATTTTCTAGCAGGACTTGGCACCTAATCACACTGCCAAAAGAATTAATATCTTGCTTAGGTACCATGGTATCCCTGTGCTTGTTGGACCAGCACACTCACCCGACCTAAACCCCATAGAGAATATATGGGGTACCGTGATAAGAAAGATGCGAGACACCGGACCCGACAATGCAGAAGAGCAGAAGGCCGCTAGTAACCTGGGCTTCCATAACATGTCAGCAGTGCCACAGACAGATTGCCTCCATGCCACGATGCATTGCTGCAGTAATTCATGCAAAGTGAGTCCCGACCAAATATTGAGAGCTGTACATGTTCATACTTTTCAGTAGTCCAACATTTCTGTGTTAAAAACCTTTTTTTAAATTTGTCTTAAGTAATATTATAATTTTCTGAGATACTGAATTTTGTCATCAGCTATGGCTTATGACAAATATGTGTCCATCTGCAAACCATTACAATATAGAGTCATTGTAAAAATGTCCACAATTAAAAAACTATATGTATATATAATGTTCAAGACTGACATACTATTCATTTTTATAGTTTGGAGATGTATGCAAAATCAGAAGCACCACTCTACTTATTACAAAAAATGAGGTGTAACATATTTGACAATAAAGGCATGGTGGAAAAACAATGATTTCCAGACTTTGCCATAAACAAAGTTTTCTCTTCTGTGCTTTCCTATAATAGGAATACACAGAGTTTTCACCTTTCCTGGTGATCTGAGCTTGTAGTGTTCATCTCTCTGTTTCCGTAAAAGGGTTGAACAGTAATTCTTTACCCAAAATGTAATTATCTTTCATTTAACATAACCAACAATGAAATACAGAACAGGTCTGTTTGCACAGCATTGGTCACATAATCTATATTAAACGTAACTTCCATCTGCAGTTGTCTTAATTGTACTCACCTGCACATGTCTGTCTATTTATAACCGTTTACTTTTAGTTTTGTACTGGTCTTTTACATGATAATGATATCATTAATTGTAATGCATGGAATTCTCCCTGCTGTAGTACTGTTTGTGTTCATGTTGTAACTGCTGCTGTTGGCTTTGTTTGTTTTCCTGATATGATGAGCTTATTAGCTCTGTTTTTAGCAATGGCTTTATCTGTTTCTAGCCTAGTCATGGTCATATTTTTCATGTTCCTGTTTGTGTCTCATGTTTGTTTTGTTCATAATGTTTAAGCTCAACTTTATTAAAGATAGAACTTTGCTTATACATTCTGTGTCATGACAGAAGATTTTATTGCATGTCATACTGTGCATGGTTGTGTTAATGCCAAACTTTGAATGGACTTTAATCAGAGGAAATGGTCAATTCAATTAAATTTTATTTGTATAAAGCTTTTAACAATGGTTATTATGGCAAAACAGCTTTACAAAATCAAAAGAAATGTAAGGAAATATAAATCAAAATGATCAGATTGTCAGAGTGTCCCTGATGAGCAAACTGAGGGCAACAGTGTTAAGGAAAAATTCCCTGAGATGGCAATAGGAAGAAACCTTGAGAGGAACCAGACTCAACAGGGAGCCAATCCAAAACCAGATAGCAGAGATTGAGGTGCAGTCACACTCAAACTATTGTATTTTGCACATTTAAGTTTATTTATGTATTTATTTTTGACATATGGGCTACATCTACAAATTATTAGTGATAGTAAACTGTAATTTTGAATATTGTTAACCTGATGGTTTTTATGTTGTGGTGGACAGAGTTCAGTATGGACATTGATTGGTCTCAGGTGGTGCTAGTTGTAGCTTGTATATCACTGTATACTGTAAATTGAGAATTTTTGATATGTTCAATAAAACTAATATTTCTCATTTGTGTTTCATGCTTTCTCATTTATAACTTTTATATATCATTTCATTAAAAATTTTGTATGGCTCATTAGCTTCTCCTTCAAATGCAAATTCTGTTTCTCATGTATGGCTCAGATTTCTCAAATGTTTCGTAAGTAAGCCGCATGTTGTATTTCTGTTGTGTCTCTGTGTTTCTCCTAAGTGACCTTTAGGGGAAATAGAAAGACAAAGTTGAGCTTGTCATGAGACCAGAAAAACATCATTCTGAGTAATAAAAAATTGCTATGGGTACAATCTGCTAACACTCACTCACTTACTCATCATCTATACCGCTTAATCATGCATTCAGGGCCACAGGAGGCCTGGAGCCCATCCCAGGAGACCCAGGGTACAAGGCGAGGTACACCCTGAACAGGGTGCCAATCAATCACAGGACACACATACAGTGGAACTTTGGATTACGAGCATAATTTGTTCCTGAAGTGGGCTTGTATTCCAAAACACTCGTAAATCAAATCAAATTCCCATAAGAAATAATGGAAACTCAAATTATTCGTTCCACAGCCCAAAAAAATAAAATAAATAAAAATAATTAATACAATATATACAGTACTAATAAAACAAATTAACCTGCACTTTACCTTTAAAAAAAGTAAAAATAAATCCCGACAGATAAGTATTTCTGTTTATGCTCGCAGGCCCTGTGTGTGTGTATGAAGCCGAGAGATTAATTTGCTCCTTCTCTGTATCAGCCTGTCATGTGTGTGCGCACACGTAATTTGATACCGTGCCCCTTCACATACACACTCTCTCTCTCTCTCTCTCTCTTTCTCTCTCTCGCCTTTACACGCACAGGTGCTGTATGTGTGGAAAGGCGAGAGAGAGAAAGAGAGAGAGAGAGAGTGTGTATGTGAAGGGGCACGGTATCAAATTACGTGTGCGCACACACATAACGTGCTGATACAAAGAAGGAGCTAATGGATCTTTAACCTCTTTAATGAGACTTTCTTTTGCTTTATATGCGCACACACATGTGTTATAATAAACAATACACGCGCGCTGTACACACACGCTTACAAACACAAAATAAAAGATGTTTTATGCGCACACTCATGGTCACAGTGTTATAGTAAACAGTACACGCATGGATGTTGATTATACCAGTGAGAGACTAGCACTAAGACAGAGCAGGGGAGACGATTACCCACAATTTCGCAGCGCAAGAGAGAGAAAAACCATTGGCTCAATTGTGTTCACGTGAAGATCAGTGTCAAAACAAGAAGTGCATGCATGATACATGATACTCGGTACTCGTAAACCAAGACTTCCTCAATTTTCAAGTCAAAATTTATTAAAAAGCTTTGCTCGTCTTGCGGAACACTCGCAAACCTTGTTATTCACAATCCGAGGTTCCACTGTATATACAACCACACACTACGACCAATGTGGGAATGCCAACTAACCTAACCTACATGTCTTTGGGAGGAAACCCACCCAGCACAGGGAGAATATGCAATCTCCATGCACACAGAGGCAGGAATCAAACCTAGCTGGGAATCGAACCCAGACCCTGGAGGTGCAAGGCGACAGTGCTAACCCCTACACCACCGTGCCGCCCAATCTGCTAACAATCAGTCAAATAGGATGTGAGCCAGGAAAAGGCCGTTTCCTTAATTCCTTCTAATTTTCTAATATATGAAGGAGAATACTATGTTCAATGGTGTCAAAAGCTGCACTAAGGTCAAGTAACAAAAGCAAAGAGATGCAACCCAGATCAGAGGCTAGTAGGATGTCATTTATTACTTTAACTAGAGCTGTCTCTGTGCAGTGATGAGGCCTAAATCCTGAATGATACATTTTGTGTAGGCTATTCATATGTAGATATGAATATAGCTGCTGCGCTAGTATGTTTTCTAGGATCTTAGAGATAAGGGGAAGTTTGATATCGGCCTGTAGTTAGACAGCTGACGGTGGTCAAAGTCAGTTTTCTTAGTTAGTGGTTTAATAACTGCTAATTTGAAGGATTCTGGAGATGACTATTTTTAACAGGGGTTTTGTTATTGCTGGTACTATTTGTTTGAGAAAATGTGTCAGTGAAGGATTTAGTACACTTATGATTTTGCAAAAGAGATGAGTAAAATCAGTTCAAATGCTTCAAGGGGAGTAATATATTTTAGGTTCTGATCTGTTATGGTTAGATCAAATTCAGGCTTTGAAACCGAACAATTTTATTAATGCAGATGATAAACTATTTCTTGTTTCAAAGTCTGAATTTTTTGCATAATGTTTATAATTCTGCTAGTAAAAAAGGTCATGAAGTCCTCATTACTGTACATTGTTAATGTGGAAATTTCTGTAGTGGTCATATTAGTGGTTAATTTTGCCATTGTATTAAATACGAATCTAGGATTATTTTTATTTTCTATAAGAGTATAGAGATACATTGATCTAGCAACACTAAGAGCTTTTTTATAGTTCAAGATGCTTTCCTTCCATGCTATTTAAAATACTAACAATTTGGTTTGATGCCATTTATGTTGTAATTTTCGAGCAGTCTGTTTTAAATTGCATTTGTAGTCATTATACTGGGAAGTGAGCTAAATTATCTACTGTATAACGGAATGTTGACTCTAAATATCCAGTTGCCTGATCGAGTTATGTGGGGTCAGATGGTGATTTAATCATAGTTCATATCTCTGGGAGATTACTGATTAAAGCTCTGTGTGTTAGTTGATGTGAATGTACATTTGATGCAGTAGTGCACAACTACATTAAAAATACAAAAATACATTATTACTAAGACACACTTTAAATGAGATAAGGTAGTGATCTGATATAACTTTTGGCTGTGGAAATTTTACTATAGTTCTTATACTTAATCCAAATGATATTATTAAATTCGAAGTGCGACCTGCCTTATGAGTGGGTTGTACTACACACTGATGTACTCCTACTGAGTCTGGAATGGACAAAAATGCTTTCCTCAGAGGGTCTTCTGAAATCTTAATGTCACGGTTAACCTCTAGAGGGCAAAGACTGTTTAGTTTGTGGACTTCATTTCCCAGAGTGCACCTTGGTCAGGTGATGGGACCTCTCACCTGAACTGAGTTGACTAATTAGAATGGCTTTAAGTAGCCATGTGTTTGCCTTGCGTCTGTTTTGTTCGTTATTGATAACAGTTTTCTCTTCTAGATTCATGTTTTGTTCATCCCGTTTAGTTTGTTCATGTTTAGAGTTTGTGTTTATTTATTTTTGTTTTCTCTATTAAAAACCTAAAAGTTTTAACCTCTGCACTTATTCCTTGCCTACAACAACAAAATTGTAACATTCAAAAATAATATGAAAGTTTCCAGTAATTAACACTTTTTCTACAGGATTGACCAGGTTTGATAACAAAGGACGGCTTGGGGGTCTATAAATAATAAGACTTATTTGTGTCTACATTTAGATTACTATAGAAAATGCATAAAATTTGCATAAATTTGCAATTAAATTTTTTTAGGTGTTTTTTGTAAAATCGTCAAACTACCATAAATAACTGCCTATAATGGCCTAAAGTCCTAAGATTACAGTACCTGTTATGTCCGATGCTCTGGCTCCCGGAATACACCAAAACACTGGCCCTGGTGCCCCTAACATGCTAGTTAATTTCATATGCTGGAGATTATGGTGAGATTAAGTAATTTTATTTGACATTTGACATTCCATCCATTAATTAAACCAGATTATTCCAATTAGCACAAATTGTCAGGCAGACAATCTCAAAATAATTGGCGACATCACCTTTTGTGCATAGGGAGAATTATATGTTGCTTACAACTTTTGGCCACAACTGTACATTTAGATGTAAATTGTTCTAGATGTGGTGAACAATTTGAAACATGGAACACGCTGTAAAAAATTTCGAGTAGGATTTACTTGAAAAAAGCTTGGAAACAATTTTCATTCAGAAAAGACAAGTGAAATTACAATAATTAGCAAAGTAAAAACCACACCATAACTTAAGAATTAATTAAAGTTTATAAAAGTCAAGTTTACTTGGGAATTTCCAATAAATATTATTGACGTTTGTTCATAAATATATTATGATTTATTGCACTTTTTTTACACAAGAGTCCTAGTTATTTTTTTGTTATCATGAGTAATCTTTACTTTAAATATTATTTAAATATTACTTAATTTACGATGTAGTATTACTACTGATGTTTTCAATAAAAAGAAAAAGACAGACATTTTCCTTGAGTATTTTAATTTAAATTAAACATCTTTATCCTATCACAGATTTTTCAATGTGTTTTTGTATACAAAACAGAGGACAAAAATTGAACATGAGCTGCTTAACTATAATCTTACATACAACACTGTGATGAAGCAAATACTAAATAATAAAGTTTTCTCTCGCAGCACTTCACAACTGCATTACAACGTTCTGCATTACAATGTTAACCAATACAGTACAGAAAAAACTTTGCTCTAATTTACATAAACAAACTTTTAAAGAACATGATCACTTGCCAAACAAATGAACAAATACAAAAACTGAAAATACAAAAATAAAGTGTCAGTGTAAAACAAAATGGCCCACTGGCAGACTTACTTTAGTAGCTTTCTATGCAAAGAGCTAACCTTTGGAGAAAAATTTAAACCATCCAGCCCAAGAAAGATTTTCTGAAAAACTTCAAAGGTTTTTGAAGTTCAGCTTTGGGGGGTAGCTTAAGTTTAGGGAGTAAATGAAGCCCATGAGCAGAAGCCACGCATTTGTGAGACTCTTACAGCACCTCAGTTCCCTCTATGACGTCATGACGTC